>JAULBX010026163.1:0-233687 GCA_032358255.1 Heterotrichella gracilis
CCCCCCCCCCCCCCCCCCCCCCCCCCCCCCCCCGCCCCCCCCCCCCCCCCCCCCCCGCCCCCCCCCCCCCCCCCCCCACGTTCCTCCATGTCCTCACAAGTATCAGAAATAAGAGATGCACCACATTTATCATTTCTGTCGCGTCGCTCCCTCCCACTCCCACTGTCACTTTCCTGCATCTTTCTCCGCAAGGCCTCGCCCCAACATCTCCCCACATTCCTGCGCAGGATCTGCGCGTGGCTCCGCCCCCCACCACCTGTTCACCCTCACTGAGGCGGAGCACATACGCAGGATCATGGCGGGAGCAAGCGGGGAGGGGCAGGTGGGGCCGCACACCCTTAGGGTTTAGGCTAGGGTTTTAGGCCAGGCTATCAGATTTCTCAGGTGGGTCATGACTGGAGCAAGCGGGGAGGGCAGGTGAGGCCGCAACATGTAGGGTTTAGGGGATTGGGGGTAGGGTTTTGGAGGTGCATTAGAAGGATCATGACGGGAGAAAGCGGGGAGGGGCAGGTGGGGCCGCACACCCTTAGGGTTTAGGGGATTGGGGGTAGGTTATGAGATATCTCAGATGCGTCCATGGCGGGAGCGAGCGGGGAGGGGCAGGTGGGGGTATTTGGGGTAGGTTTTTGGTTAGGGTTTTGAGGTGCTGCATCAGAAGGGTTGTAACAGTGGGGAGTGGTCGGTAGGGCCGATAACTAATTACCTCATTTGGATTTGAGCTGCGCCGGGTACTCAATACTGTTCTTACTCTTGCCCTATTTGGGCATGGGGTGCGGTTTGCATCAGGAGCTGTTAACTGGGATTTTGGTTGGGACCCATGGGATGTGGGTTATCAGAGTCAGAAGCAGGCGCTAGCAGAGAGATTCGCAGCAAGAAAGGACTCCACAGGTAAACCAGTGAGTTTAAACACTTTCCAAGGGTTTAAACCCACTGAAATACCCTACAACAGGTTTCCGGCAGCAAGCGCACAGGCCCCCCGGATACCCCCCCGGTGCTCAAGCGCCCCTCCCCCTCCGCCTCCTCCCACCCCCCACCCCCCACCGACTCCCCTTCCTCCTCCAC
Source organism: Heterotrichella gracilis (assembly GCA_032358255.1). Lineage (NCBI taxonomy): Eukaryota > Xanthophyceae > Tribonematales > Xanthonemataceae > Heterotrichella > Heterotrichella gracilis. Next base: position 1,063 of record JAULBX010026163.1, read on the forward strand.
CACCACCACCGGCGCCAACCCCCTATTCAGGCGCAGCATGTCTCTGGAGGATGCAGCAGAGGTGGTGCGCCTGGAGGTGGGTGAGTTAGATTTTAGGGTTTAGAGTTTAAGGTTTGGGGGATTTGGGATGCAGTGGAGGTGGTGCGGCTGGAGGTGGGTGGGTTAGGGTTTGGGGTATAGCGAGTAGGGTTTCGGGGTTAGGGTTTAGGATGCAGCGGAGGTGGTGCGGCTGGAGGTGGGTGGGTTAGGGTTTGGGGTTTAATGTTCAGGGTTGTATTGTTTGGGGTTGAGGATGCAGCATGTCACTGGAGGATGCTTCGGAGGTGGTGCGGCTGGTGGTGGGTGGGTGCTTTAGGGTTAAGGATTTGGGGTTTGGGTGCAGCGCAGGGGGTGAGATGTAGGTGGGTGGGTGTGGTGCTCGACAAGGGGTGCTCATTTCGAACCCTAAACCCTAACCTGTTGATGTTGAGCTGGATGTCGGCTGGGATTCTAAAGCCAAGGTGAGGGTGCTCAATGTGCAATGAATGTGGTCTCGGCATCACGTGAGTGGGTACTGAGTGCTGTTGTGTGTACAGGTGCGGGGTCTTGTCTTTGCTGTGCGCGGCATCGACCCCCAGCTGCAGCAGTCTGCACTCAAGGAGCTGGCCAGGGTGGCAACAATAGAGTGAGTGGCAGTTAGGGTTTCGGCTCGGATGTTGGCTCTGGTTAGAATGAGTGGCGGCGGGGTTAGTATTGGCAGGGGGTTTCAGTTATGCCAGCCGGCAATTTTGGTATGTTGCCCGAGCCTTGTTGATCTCAAGAGGCTAGGGAATATGTGTAATCAAGGCAGTTGTGGTGGATTCAAGTGTTTAGGGTTTAGGTTTGGGGTTTACTCGACCCCACAACCCACACCTCACCTCACCCCCCACCCGCAGTACCTACCAGCAGCCCCTGTCGGCCCAGATGGGGGACAAGGGGTGGAGGCGCCTGGTGGGCTTTGTGGACCCCTCCCAGCCACTGGGGGTGCGCCACCTGGCGGTGCATGCGATCAGCAGCTGCGCATGCGGGGGGATGGCCAATAGGGAGGCGCTGGGGAGGGCAGGTGCGCAGTTGGGGATTGTGGAATTGGGGACCCCAATGTTTTAGGAGTATGTTTATGTGGGGCCTGTGCGTTACTGCCTGCCAGCAAGACAAGATCCTCATACAAGTATGATAGTAGGCAACAGGGCTGTCAACCCACCCCCACCCCACCCCCGGGAACCAAAACCTCACGTTCCGCCCCCTTTCCATCCCCAGATGCCGTCCCTGTGCTGCTGGGGATAGCCACCCAGCGTGACGGGGATGCGGAATTGCGCGTGCTATCTCTGGATGCCCTCTCCAATCTTGCCTGTGACTGCCCGGCCAATCAGGAGGCGGTGCGGGTGGCAGGGGGGGTGGAGGCGATGGTTGGGCTGTTGAAAGAAGGTACGATGGGAGGGGATGGAGGTCAATACATGGGCATGAGACCCATCAACTTGCACTTTCTGTTGTGTATCTGGTGTAGTTATATGGATTGCACTGTACATTGTTACGCAGCCAATCAGGAGGCGGTGCGGGTGGCAGGGACTCATTAAGTGGGTCGCATCAGTGAGGCCATTTTTTATGGAGTAAATGCAGGAGGATTTCAATGTATCACTGTGAATCCTCCTGGTAAATGGGCATTTTCTAGTCTTTTCCTTGAATTTGGACAGGTTTCTCTGGGATTACCCTTGTATCTTCGAACCAGCTCTTTGTAACAGGGCGCACATGCTCTGCCACATCTCTGCTGCAGGGTTGCTGGCCATGTCCTGTTCAGATGAAGCATTTGTGACCCCAAGCGTGTATTACTTTGGTATAATAATGATACAGATTTCAATGATATTTAAAATTTATTATTATTCAGATGCAGCAACTGTGACCCCAAGCAGACCGCATACTGATGGACCGCATCTCTGTCATCTGTGTTGGCAAACGTTTGTGCTCGAGCAATGGGCTGCCAGCAGTGGCTGGAGCAACGGCGTTTTCCATCACAAACATCCGGGATTCAGTGCACCAGTATGAGGTCCCCTTGGGGATACAGATGTTGCACCTGAAAAATCGATGCCAGTTGGGGCAGCAGGTGGAAGCTGTGGACAAATTCACTTGTATAGGAAGTGGTTTTACTAGTGATGACAGTTTACACGGGGGAATATACACCGCCTTTGCGATGCAGGTGGTGCTTTTGCTTCGGTCAAAGGTGTTTGCTAATCTATCTGTTATACTGGAATGCATGTAATCAAGTAACTAAGGAAAACCCTGCAGGCTTGACCCCTGTCCTCCACCGCAACTGCCTACTGGCCCTCGCAAGCGCGGTGCAGCGAGCGCGGGCCAATCAGGACGCGGGTGGTGTGTCTCGGGCCAATCAGAACGCAGCAGTGGCCGCGGGGGCTCTGCCTGTGCTGGTGGCGACAGCTGGCGAGGCGGGGGAGGAGGAGGTGGGTGGGTGGGTGGGTTGAGTGGTGGGGGAGGGGGTGTGAGTAGGGGTTATCCCATGTAAAGTGCACACAAATTAAACTGCATCTGCACATAGCTGCGCACGCAAATATAGCCATACATGTGGGTAGCACCCACACAGTATGGGTTTGTGTTGCTGCCAACGCCTGCCCAGGAGGCCTGCACGCACATATATGCTTATCGCTGACATCCACCCCACACACGCGCATACACACCGCTTTAATACTAGAATGCACGTAGGATTGAGTAACTATAAATTAAATAAATTATAAACTAAATTTGAAATGTCGTCTGAAGTAAACAATTAACATGTACATGCGCAGGTGCGCGCCGCGGCCACCTGCCTCGACTGCCTGCGGGCAGGGAACGTAGCCACAATGGATGAATGGATATTGCTGGCAACCACCCCACACACACGCATACACACCACTGTACCACTGGGTTGCATGTGAGTTCAGTAACTTCTTAACTTATAAATCAACTTATAAACCAACTGTGAAAATCTGGTGCGGACAAAACAACCCAAATGTATATGTGCAGGTGCGCGCCGCTGCCGCCACCTGTCTCGACTGCCTGCGGGCGGGCAACGCAGCCATCGACGGGGCCCTGCGTCAAGGGGAGGGGGTTTCCCCCCTGGTGGAAGCTCTCAGGGGTGGGGAGGAGGGGGGTGGAGGGGGGGCCAGGGCCATGTGGCACCTGGCGGATGCGGTGGCAGGTGGGTGGTGGGTGGTGGGTGGTGGGAGGTCAGGGGTTTGACCCCAGCGCGTGGGTGGTGGGTGGGGTGTTTTGTGGGGGGCGGTCCCAGGTTCAATATTACCGGCTGTGGTTTTGTCTTTGACAGTGCATTGATTAGGTCGTCACTTCGGTTGGGAAATGGGAATTACAATCACCCTACCATCCGCAGTCTCCTGGTAGAGGGTAGTCATCATAAGGAGGGTTGTTGAAGGTGGGCGAAAACCCTACCAAAGCCTTATCAAAACCTTTCACGCAGGCAACCCCGAGTACCAGTCTGCAGCCCGCCTGGCTGGCGCCATACCCCTCATTGTGCGCCAGCTGGAGGTAGGCGTGGGGGAGGAGCCAGCCACGCTGGGGGCGCTGTGCGCTGCATATAACCTAATGGAGGGTAACGCGGTGTGTGCCAGAAACCCTAAAACCCTATTGCTGGGTATCGCGCTGTGCATTGTGTATCACCTAATGGAGAATTATACGGTGCGCGCTAGAAACCCTTATATCCTAAGCGAGGGTGACGCAGTGCCCTACTGTAGTTTTTTTGCGCCACTCTGGATGCAGCCTAGGACCAATGGACGGTTTTGGCAGTGTGTTTGATAGCACTCCCCCCTCTTGTCCTTACCTTTGCATCTCCCCTGGCTCCACGCAGGAGAACCAGCAGGCATTCGAGGAAGCAGGCGGCTGCGGCGCACTAATTTGCCTATTGGACTGCGGTGATTGTGGCGGTGGCGGTGGCGGTAATGGTGGCGGTAATGGTGGTGGTGGTGGTTGGGAGGCGCGTGTGGAGGGTGCCCTGCGCTGCACCCACCAGCTCATCCACTGCCCCCAGCTGCAAGGGGAGGAGGTGGTGAGGAGGCTGGTCAAGGTGTGTAACGGGGAGGGGAAAAAGGGGGTGGGGGGGGATTGAGATGCTGCTGCTGTCTCCACCTCCCCACACCATCCGTGCAATGCAAATCCAATCCCCAGGCACTGCAACCACCCACACCCACCCCGCAGGTTCTCGTTTCCCTCCCCTCCACATGTGCATGTGAGCAGTCCACCTGGGCCCTGTGCAGCCTGGCATCTGCTGCAGAGGAAGCAAGGTGAGCCCGAGCTCGGGGGTTGTGCTGGCATATCCCCTATACCCATGAACAGGGTTTTTTGGCGTCCCGTATTAGGCGAGCGGGCGGCGGGCACCGGCGGCCGCTAGCCTGAAAGGCTACGGCACAGCAATAGCAAAGTTAGAACCGCGATTTCCTGAGTAGCGGTTTCTTGATTATTGCGTCCCCGTGTGGATCATCCCTGGGATCCAACGTGCCGATTTGTATCCCCAGTGCATGAAACCTCAAGAGACCTCGCACGGCATGCCCCCCCTCGCTCCCGCGGAGCAGGTTATAGGGTTTTCAGATGTATGGAAGCAAGGTGAGCTCGAGCCCTGGGTCGTGGTGGCATACCCCCTCACCATGTTGAGCCGTCCCCTACATCCATGAACAGGGTATTGTAGGTTTTTAGGGTCGCCACTGCTTGGTCAAGCTTAATGTTTCATGCTCACATGCAGGGATTGTGTGCGGGAGTGCGGAGGTGTACCTCCCCTGGTCACCATGTTGGACCATCCCCCTGGCTCAATGGCTGCTGCGGGTGGTGCATGGGCGCTGATGCAGCTGGCAGTGGAGAACAGCGCCAATCAGCAGGTAATCAGATTGGATTGGATTGGATCACGTCACTTCGCTGGGTGGCCACCATCTGCCACGCTGGAAACAGTGTCAGTTAAGCCTTGGCTCTAGGACTGGGGTCAGGCATATCCAGGCATGCTAACCTGGCTTCGAAGCTGGAAAGCAAATACTTACTTACTTACATCGCTGGTCATGGCATGCCGTCTCATCTTTGTTTGATGCACTCACACTTTTATCATGACGAATTCAACGAAAACATGACAGCAATTACAACAACATTTTGTTTTCTTCAATAACAACAATGGCAATAGCTTTGACAGCAACAAGATTGATCCTTTCCACACACCCTGCAGGCGATCGCCAGCGCAGGCGCCATCCCCTCCCTCATCTCCCTCCTCTCCTCCCCTGGGGCATCAGAGATGGCACTGGAGGGGTGTGCAGGGGCACTTTTAAACCTGGCAGCGCTCAACCCCCCAAATCAGGACGAGATTCGGGCCCAGGGGGGCATACCAGCGTTGGTGAAACTGGTGGGTGGCCACCCGCACAGCCCCATTACCCTCAATGCGGCGGGGGCGCTGCGGAACCTGGCTGCGGAATCTGCGGCAAATTGCGACGCTGTACGGTAAGGGCGTTAACCTATGAATGCTTATTTCTCGTGCAGCCAGATCGAGTACACCCATTGCACAGTCTGGCAGGCTTCGCAGCATTTTCAAATATGTCAAAATCATGATGGTTATAAGCCCTTGTTGAATCGATCAAAGCTGCTTTGCTACCTCCTCTTCTTCTGTACACAGTTGTGCCTTTCCACGGCTGTAGAGAAAGTTTATGTTTCCCTGTTCCTGGATCAGTACAAGTCATTTGTTTCCCGTTCCTTGCAGCGAGGCCGGTGGCATTCCCCCCCCCTTGTATCCCTGCTGGCCTGTGGGTCTGAAGAGGGGTACATCACAGCAAATTAATTTTTTAGTTATTACTAGCCTTTAAATGCTCAGATTATGGTGTTTTTCCCCCCTTTTTTGCAGGGAGGCCGGTGGCATCCCCCCCCTTGTATCCCTGCTGGCCTGTGGGTCTGAGGAGGGTGCCATCACAGCAGCAGAGGCACTGGCGCACCTTGCAGCCGGGAATGGGGCCAATCAGCGCGCCCTTGAGGAGGCAGGTGGGCCATCTAAACCATAAACTATAATCCCTACATTCTAAACCCAAATCCTAAACTTTCCCAGGTGGGCCAAGGTTGTCGGTGGTGCATGCTGTTGCATGGATCAAAATTCTAGCCCCTAGTTACTCTTGCGTGTCCTGTTCTCTGTGCATGCGTGCGTGTGCAGGGTTAGCTATTTAACCTGTTAGGGTTTAAGGCTGCATCATGTGTGAGCGGCGTCTGTGGCCTCTCCCCTGAACCCTGGGCCTTATAACCCTAAACTTTAAAACCAGTGGCCTTGTAGTACTCGTTGACCTGGAGTGGCCCCTGGACCATGCCCCTGAATGCCACCCATGCCATGTCACGTGCGTGTGTGCGCAGGGGGTGTCAAGCAATTAATTGCGCTGCTTGCCAGCGGCCCCTGGGTGGATGTGAGCACAAGTGGGCTGCACTGGAATACCCTAGAGCTTAAACCCTAAATCCTGCACCCTTGTCGTGCGTGCAGGGGGTGTGAAGCAACTGGTTGCCTTGCTCGCCAGCGGCCCCTGGGTGGATGTCAGCACAAGCGCCCTGCTGGCACTGACCCAGGTCATGGGGGGAGGAAAAGCCATAGAAACCCTAGGAACCCCAGGAACCCTACCCCAGTCAGACATGCAGGCGTGTGTGGCTGCGCATGGTGCCGCCCCCCTCCTCATCTCACTGCTTAAGGCGGGGCCCAACCACCCCACCACGCCCTACGCATGCAAGGCGCTGCAGTTGTTTGTGGAAGGAAACAGGGTGCGGTTAAAACCCTAAACACTCTGGATGTTACCTTGAAAACCCTAGAAACCCTCAATCTATAGACCCTGGTACAGAGCGCCAAAAGTCTAGAGATTTAAACCTACGCATGCAAGGCGATGCAGCTGTTTGTGGAGGGAAGCAGGGTGTGGGCAAAACCCTAGGCATATCCCTAAAATCTTGGAAACCCTTGTGGCTTTATTCTCTACGCATGCAAGACGCTGCAGCTGTTTGTGGAGGGGAACAAGGTGCGTGAAAAACCCTCGAAACCCTGGCTGTATCCTCGAAGACCCTAAAAACCCTGGTGGAGGGCAACCAAGCGGCCTTGCTGGATGCAACTCCACGTCCCTCTCTTCCTATCTCACGTCATTGGTGTGACCCCTTTGTACCCTCCCGCAGGCCAACCAGGATGCGATCGCCGCCGCGGGGGGTACCCCCTCCCTCACCCGCCCCCTGTTGGGGGGTGCCGCATCCTCTGGCACAGTAGCCGCAGCCCGCATCACCCAGTTTAAAAAGCATTGTAAGCATCCTAAAATCCGTCTATATCTTTCAAATCCCATCTTCCCACCCCCACAGGCCAACCAGGATGCAATCGCAGCCGCAGGGGGTATCCCCTCCCTCACCCGCCTCCTATTGGGGGGTGCAGCATCCTCAGGCACAGCAACCGCAACCCGCATCACCCACTTGGAAAACATTTGAAAGCATCCAAAATCCTTCTATATCTCTCAAATCCCATCTTCCCCACCCCCTCAGGCCAACCAGGATGCCATCGCAGCCGTAGGGGGCATCCCCTCCCTCACCCGCCTCCTATGGGGGGGTGCGGCATCCTCAGGCACAGCAGCCGCATGCACTGCCCTGGCAGCCCTGGTGGCCCACCACCACCCCAACCAATCGGCCCTGGCTGCGACCGGTGGTGGTGGTGACGGTGATGGTGATGGTGGCGGGGGTGGTGGTGGTCGTGGTGGTGGTGGGGGGGGGTTGGTGTTGCTGGTGGAGCTGCTTGGTGCTGGTCCGGCTGCTCCTGGGGTGGGTGCTGCGGCGCGCGCAGTGGGGGCTGCGGCGGGGGGTCACCGGGGGAACCAAGCGGCGCTGCTAAAAGCAGGTAGGGGGATAGGTAACGAGTAGGACTTTTCCCTGTTGTGCTCCTATTTTGTGGTTCAAACTATGAAGCATGCAAAAACACCTACCTGTTTATAGCGGTTATATCTCTTGTTGGAAGCAGGCAGGGGATAGAAGAACTATACTTTGGTTATTGTCTCCTCGAGTGCTCCCTGGTGTGTACTTGGACATGCAAAATGGTAGAAACCAACTACTTATTAGTTGGTGTTCTATGTTGTTTTCCTATTCATTCTTTCCTTCACCATTTTCCAGGCGCGCTGGATGCCCTGGGGCCCTTGTTGGAGCCCAACACCGAGGTCTCCCTCCTCCAAACAGCACCGCCCGCCCTCCCGCACCCTTCTTCTCGCACTCTTCATGCAGCACTTCATCCCCTTGATTTACCAATCCCGGTCACCCCTGCCCATTTCCCCTTGATTCCCTCCCCGTTTTCCAGGCGCGCTGGATGCCCTGGGCCCCTTATTGGAGCCAAACAGCGAGGACTCCCTCCTCCAAACAGCACTGGCCGCGGTATCAGCCCTGGCAGATGGGTGTGCAGCGGTGCAGGGCGCTGCCCTGGAGCTAGGGATCCTGGATACCTTAGTAGGGTTGCTGGGGGCGCAGGAGCCGGCGAGGCAGGTGGGTTGGCGGATTGCGTCGATTGAAGGGTTGTCGGGTTCTCTGTGGGGTTGGTCATACGCTAATATGGCTATCAGATAGCCACGTGAGGCTTTCCTTTAGTCCAGGGGGGTACACTTCAAAGGCACCTTTGTACCCCGCTGCCACCTCCGCCAAAGGTCTGCAGCTTTTCCACGCAATGTTCCATCGGCGCAGGCATGGCTACCCCCCGCAGCCGCCAGTGCCATCTCTGCCCTGCTGCACGACAGCCTAGCTGGCCAGGATGTGGTACGCCAATCGGGGGACATCTCGAGGCTGGTACGTGCATATTTTGAGAGCCTGGGATTTGGACCCCGGGGTCAAATGACATCTTTGACCAACTAGCGTAACCCTATGTTTGCACTTTCTAGGAGTGGAGCCAGATTGGCAGCAGTTCTTGCACATGCAACGCCACTCTGTTTCGGCAGGCCTTGCAAATTTTCTGAAATGTCACTCGTTACCCTGTTACTTTTCCCGTCCTATTGTGCTGATTCCCGTTTCACCTACCCAAAGGGTATTTTGTATGATACCCTAACCTAGGGTGTTTCCCGCGCCCGCAGTGCGACCTCCTAGGATGTTCCGACTCGCGCGCCCCTGCTGCGGCATCGGCATTGCGCCATGTGGCGGACCGTCATCGCTTCAACCAGGATGCGGTGCGGGGAGCGGGGGGTCTGCCCAAGCTGGTGGCGCTTGTCAGAACATGTGCGTGTATTTCATTGCAACTATAGGGTGGTACACCACCCTTATCCATTGTCAGCAGCCAATATGGTCATGGCTATCATGTACATGACCATTGGCATATAGGTAGCATGATCCATTGCGCCTTGTGGCGAGCCGGCATTGGACCAAACAGGATGCGGTGCGGTGCGCGGAGGGTCTGCCCAAGTTAGCGGGCGCTGTTGAGTGAACGCGCATGCACATAGCACTTTGTCCCCATCGCTCTACACGAGGTATACCCTACCTGAACGAATCCCAAACCCTGAACAAAACCCTCGCTGCGCAGGCGACACCCCAGGTGACTGCACCAGTGTGTTGGAGACCCTCTCCGCCTGCTGCCGCGACAATCCCCACAGCAAAGCAGCCCTCCGGGACTCGAATGCCATCCCTGCCGTCCTTGCCACGTTGGTCGCCACCACCAGCCATATTCCCAGTGACATCAACGCCGTCCCCAGCAGCTCAAATGCCGTTGTGGTGGACTCAGATGCCGCTTCTGGTGGGCTGAGTGCCATCCCCAATGGGTCACATTCCATCCCTAAAGGTGCAAATGCCATCCCCAGCAATTCGGACGCCATCCCCAGTGGCACGAATGCAGTCCCAAATGAGCCGACGCCACTTGGCACAGCCAATGGACTATTGGCCAGCGCCAGCGGCCCCCAAGGGGGAAACAGTGATAGCCCTATTGATATGCCTGGGGAGGGCAGCGCGATGGAAAACCTTGGGGGAAGTAGTGGCGGTGGGGACGCAGAGAGGAGTGGGGTGGTGGCTGCGTGCCTGGTGGCGCTGCGTGATGTGGGTGGTGGGTGTGGTGCAAGCTGTCGGGAGCTGGTGGTGGGGGAGGGGCTGGGGCTCATCGGCAGCTGCATACAGGTGAGGCACAGATAACATTTAGATTGCAATCACAATCACAATGGCAACACCAATCAAATGCACGATCACAATTGAGGCTCATTAGTAGGTGCCTCACCGGTAGGTGAGACGCAACTGCGATTGTGGTTTGGCTGGTGTTTCCTCCCTGTTCATTTCCAATCCATAAAAAATCCATGACTTGTGCTGCATGAAACAAAAAGTAAAAGTGGTCTTCTGATCAGCACTGGCGTATCCATGCAACAGGAGACATTGCCCATCATCCAGCACCATGCCGCCCACCTCCTCCTAGATATGGTCTCGAATCATCCGGCCCCCCTGACGGCGCACAAATTCCTCCCCCTCCTTCCCTACGTGCTACGCCTTCTGAAAACCCTTAGCGAGGGTAGTACAGCGAGGATAACCAGGCCCGGCAATGAAATATCCCTGTGTCAGACAGAGGGGCACACGTGGCAGCAGCAGCACACGTTGCTGCGCCTGGTTGCGGTTTTGGCACGCGAAAGTGTGGAGGTTCAAGACGCGTTGCGGGAGCAAGGGGCGTTCCCTATCTTGGTGGCGTACCTTAAATCAGGTGTGGATGTTAAAAGTGGGTTCATGCTTGGACCATTGTGTGCAGATGCTGTACAAACATCTCCACCCCTCCATTGCTGTCGTTTTATCATCCATCTGGACTCTCCTGCCTGAGAACCAATCACCGCTACCTTGGTCCTCCCTCCCTCATATTCATCTGTTTTCACTTTACTAACCGTGCTTTCCTGCCCCAGGGCCCATCAACCCCGCCACCACCGCCGCAGCGGATGCCCTGCTTGCCGCCTGTGCCCATAATCCCTCCAACCAAGACGCAGCCCGTGCCCAAGGGGGTTTACATGCCCTAGTGGCCCTTCTCCCCCGCACATGGCCTGATCACCCGCTGGCAGAGGCTGTCACGTGCGCGCTGGGTGGCCTGTGCCGGGGCCATGTGGCCAATCAGGTAGGGATTGATTGCATACACGACGCAAAGTGGACATAATCTACCCGAAATAGTGGACATTTTTCCTGCATGCCCTAGCGGCCCTGCTCCCCCATTCACGGCCTGACCACCCATTAGCAGAGACCGCCACGTGCGCTGTATAACTACCTGCAAGGGCCATGTGGCAAACTACGTAGTTTCCCCTTCTTGGTGGCATTTATCCATTATTTTTCAATGCCATGTGTAACTCACTTTTACCATTTTTTCAAAATTGGCGCAGGAGGCGCTGCGTGAGCTGGGTGGTGTGGATGCGCTGCTGGAGGTGCTGCGCCACCCAGGGGCGGCTGGGGGGCTGAGGCTAAGGGTGGCGGGGGCGCTGAGGGCGGCGTGTGGGGGAAGTGCGGTCAACAGGTGGGGGCTATATACCTAGGAGGGATAGGAGGTCGTCCCTTGTTTTCGTACCTTCTTTTTTCTGCTGCGAGGTTACTGGTGTTTGAGCGTTGTCTATCCTGGATGGTTTGGGGCGTTGACTGGGCCCTATCATTGCGATTGCAATGTTTTGTTTCTTGGAGATTACAATTAACATTTTCTTCTGTAAATACAACCAGTAATTTTACACTATGTTTACCAAGACATTTTGTTTCCCCTCCCCGCAGGCAGCTGGTCCAGGAGCAGGGCGGTGGAACCATGGTGATGGCGGCCCTGGTGCTGGGCATGCGCCGCTTCCGGCCCGTGATGCAGGGGGTGCTGCTGGCCAGTGTGTCCATAGTGGTGGTGGGCATCGCCACGTGGGTGGCAGGGGCAGTCAAGCAGGCCCAACCACAGCCGAATATGACCAAGTTTGGGACACTGCAATGAGCTTTTGGTTATCAGTCCTGAAATGATGCCGCGGGGGGCCGTCAGAGGGAGGTGGGGGGGTGGGGGCCTCCGCCAGCATGGTCGTGCTGCGCGCTGGGCTGTTGATTGTGGTGGTGGGCATCACGGCATGTGGGTGGGTGGGGTGGTCAGCAGCCGCAGCCACAGCCGGAGCCCATATTGACCAAGTTTGGGACACTGCAGTGACTGGTATCAAGGCCATATGTTTGGTGGATGGTTGTGGCGCAAAGTGGTCAATTCGCCATGGTGTAGAGAGGGTGCTGCGTGGGCAGACAGGGCTGTGTTTTCCATTTCATGGAAGGGGGGGGGGGGAGCATTCTGGACGGTTGGGACGCTGCTTTGACAGCTCTACTGCAATGCCATGGCCTTATCAATTGGCACGTTGTCTCCTAGACTCTTTGTAAGTTGGTGACCCAATCAATACTTGATCAGTGCTACCACGCACGCCATGGTCCAATGGTTGCAGCCCGGCTTGCCTCTGTTTTCAGCAGTGCTGCCTGTGGTGTGCCCCCGTGTGTGCGGGCGTTTTGTTTCCCGATTTCTTCTTCTTCTATTTTTCTTCTTTCTTTCTTTCTTTCGGGCCGCAGCCAGCTGCCCTGGCTGTGGGCATTGGTGTGAGCTTTGGCATGTGTAGGCTATCCCGGGTTGGAGCACCGTTGCAACTTGCAAGCTCGTGCACGGAATGTGGCTGTAAACGATATACAGGTACACGAGCACGCAAATTCGCACCAGTTTTAAAGTTTGGCAAACGGTGCCTTTCAAGCTGACCTGTTGGTTCGACTACGTGTGTCAACGGGCGGGCGCATGGGGTAAACCTTAAACCCATCTCCGAGTCGCTTATAAGGCGTACAGTACTTTTGGTGAAAAGTGGGTCAACTTACCGTCCTGCGCGCAGTTTGCGTGCCGCGCGTCAAGTTCCGCGCGCCGAGTTCAGTAAATTTCCTAAAATCTGGGCCATCTTACTGTCTTGCGCAACGCGCGCAGTTTGCGTTCCGCGCGCACCGTTCCGCGCGCACCGTGCAGTAAGTTTGCTGAAAACTGGACCAACTTACCGTACCAATCAGCCGACCAAGTCATTCGATGCCCGTTTCCTTGCCGTCCTGGTACGCACCTGGCTTCGCAAGGGTCTGTAGCCAACAACAAAGGCACCTCTGTCACGGTAGACCCTCCTAGCGGGACTCGGTCTCACCTAGGTGAGCTGACAAGCGCGTGGAACAACTTGGTGAGGTAGCTGAGCAAATAGTGCGTCGCCCTGTCCGGGTAGACGGGCGCAGCGAGTCCAGGTTCGATCCCCGGTCGCCCCGATAAGTTTCTCGTGGTGGTAGGAGTGGTACCTGCATTTTGCTTTTTTTTTCTTTGTGAGCATGCGGTACTTTGTTTTTGCTTTGTGCGGGTTTTACAAGCTTTTGCACGTCGCTAAGTTGCCTCTTATGTGCTTGTGTTCCATATATACTGTTGCCCCTGTCTTTACCTTTTGCTTCGCCTCAAATCTAGCCCAAGGCCTTGCACATGTGTACACATGCGGTGTTTAGAGTATCCTATATGCATGTGCAATACAGTACCTGAAGGTTGATGCAACAAGGTGGAGTGCAGCGTAAAGTCCCAGGTACATAAACTCCTATGGGAGGCTAATAGCGGCACACGTGCGGTGGCCGCAACCCCGGGTAAACCCTAAAGTACATTGGTAGCCATTACTGAGTAATTGCTGTGTACTATATAGACGTAGCCCCGCCACTAGCAGTTGGGAGCTACAGCTGCTGCCAATGGCAAGGGTACCACCAAGGATTGCTGTCAACAGGTGGGGGCATGCTTTGGACTTGGGGCTCTGCTTACCTCACCAAGTTGGGGCTCTGCTTACCTCAGGTTGGGGCATGGTTTGGACAATTTTCTCAGTATTTTTTGAAGATATCCACGTTACATTTTCCAGCCGAAGGGCCGGACTCTATTTTCACCACTTTGCATAAACTTGCACAAACTGAGGTCCTGCTGCGTCAGCAAATTGGCTGTACCTGCGGCCATATACCCCTGCCCCCCCCACTTGGCGCAGGTGTAGTATTTCACCACGTGCTGTAAAATGATGGCAAATACTGCGAGTTCTGGTCAAAGTTTGTACTCAGTGTGTTGCCCAGCCGCTCGTAGCTGAGCTGTGCTGCACAGTGCTCACTGCTACAACCCACAGCTATGGCTAAGCTAGGCTATGCCTTGTGAGTCATGCGTTTTTGGTGTGTAGCGAGGTGGACCACACCCTGTGTTTGTGTGTGTTGTGCCTGGCTGTCACCTGTGGGCATTGCTTATCTCTCTTTCATCTTTCTTACCCATATCACTAGACGTTTCACATTCAACCATGATTTTCCAGCTACCGTGGCACCAATTAGCCACTCACGCCCGGTACTGTACTGGCCAGAGACTTCGCATTGCCCCAAGTACCCATGGCACAGGGGTGGGTGCCTCCTCATATGCGCCCAGTTCCACTGCAATCCCTGCCCTATGCCACCATACCCAAGGGCTCCTTTACTGCCCAGCTGTGTTCAAGAGCGGGCCAAAGCCTCCCTGGGTGCAAACCCTAAACCCTAAACCGCGATAACCCTTGCGACGCTTCTCCAGCCCCCGCCTCCGCAGTACACTGCCCGGTATCTGCCAATTAGCTCAGCTGGCTCACAGTCTCAGCTTGGTCAGGGTTTTTTTTACCTCTGCGATCCCAGCCCGGTGCCACAAATACCCTAGAGATCCCTGCTGGCTCACCACAGGGAGCGCACACAGGCCAGCTGTGAGGAAGCAACAGGGATCGCAAAGGTAACAGACGGCTACCAGGCGGGACCAAGACGTTGAAGAAGCGCTAGAAAAGCGAAAGAACGCTGAGCACGACTGGCCTGTGCCACAACACCCAAGAACCCTGCTGGCTCGGCACAGGTAGGGCCATATAGCGGGATCAGCTGTAAAGACGCAACAGGGATCGCAAAGGTGATGCCGGCTACCAACCAGGACAAGCAGGGGGGAAGGGAAAACGCTTGAAGTGGGACATGGACTGGCCTGTGCCATAACCCATCCACAGCACAGGTCACCCAGTGGGCCAGCTGCGAGGGATCGCAGGTGATGGTGGCGGTTATGGGAGGAGACACGCTTAGCGGGACACGAATAACCAAGCGCAGCTGCCCGCTCTTGTTGAACGTGCCCAGGCTGACGGTGGTCCATATGCATGCCCACGCTAAGGCGGGCATGGGTTTCCTTTCCCCTCCTGCTAGCTATCGCTCCCTCCCTGGCATGGAGCTGCCATAGATAACCAGTAGGCCAACGTCGCAACCTGTTGCGCGGCGAGTATGGCAAGGTAACAAGCAACAAATACAGCAGTGTTATGCAATATGCGAATACGCCGCCGCCATATATACATGTGCCATTTTTTGAGAAAGCCAATTGTTTAAAAAATGCGAGGGAATTTATGAAAATCTGGTGATTATGTGGTGAACCTAGTTGCTTCGAGCTGTAACTGGCGAATGCACAGCAACAACGCTCCATAATTTCCTGTCATGTAGCCTATTCCTGCATCTTCGTTACCAAGCCTGAGAATACCTGCCGTGGCAACAGGTGCGTCCATGCCGTGGCAAAACTTGTGTGTCATTTGCACCTGATCTCATGCCTAGGATGTCTCGTGTTTCCACACGTTCTAGCCTCTTCAGAGTCTGCGATGTAATTACACCTGGCCTAGATTGCACGTACCCCACTCTTGACCACCCCACAGCACCTTGTCTTGTGAATTTGCCCACGTCTCAGTGTTCGATGACTAATACGCCCTGGCTATCATTCACTGTCGACCCAAACAGCCACACCCTTCCCGCAGGACTCTCTTCCAACCTCCTCTCCACCCTCTAGCCTATCCCACAGCCCGAGATGGCGGCAACTTCCCTCGCAGTCCGCCCAAGTGCGGCGTACGGCACCAAGCGCCTCAAGGCGGCCAAGCCACGCTCCCTGCCAGCACCACCAGCAGGGAAGGTGGTCGCAGCAGCAAAGGTGGGGACCAGAAACACCTAGAAACCATGTGTTCGATGGCTTTTATCAAAAGAGCGGTTGGGTAAAGGCAGGGTGTGTGCACACATGATATGCGAGGCAGGGTTTGGGCTGGGCCAAATGTTCACATGGGGTTCATCCTAGGACTGCACGGGGATGGGTGGGTTAGTGGGACAGTAATTGAGGACCTGGAGGTATTCTACAGCTGGTCTTGCAAGCACACTGTCGTGCATCTGCACAGATCAGCCACAGATCGTTGGGTTGGCTAGGAGGGCATGAATGTGTGGCTAGCCAAGCCTATTTCACCTGTAGGGCACTGATGTGCTTGGATACACACGGTTTTGTTTCCAACATGATAAATTCTCATAGACGTATCACACTGTTGTCCTTGACTGTACCAGCACGTGGTTGGGACCGTGTGTCCCGAGTTTGCAGCTGGGTGTGGTTTCACCCCACCCAGTCACATCTGCCGTGCGCACTTGCCTGCTGCCGTAGCCTACACGCATCGCCACCCTCCCAGTATCTTCTGGTAGTTTCCAGTCCTGCCACACAAAGTATCCGCATACATTCCCACCTCTCTTGGAGGACCCTTGCGACAGCCCCTGGTGTAGACCGAGGTTGTTTTATGCCTCCCCCCCTTGCTACAGGCCACCGTCAAGGCTCCCGCCAAGGTCCCCACCAAGTCCGCAGAGCCCAAGGTGCTAAGCAGGTGAGGAGGGGCATTACCCTAGGCTAGGGTACAAATACGTAGAACCCTTAAACCCTAAACAAGCTGGCCACAAGGTGCGCACAGCCCAAGGTGTTGCTGCTGTGGGACCTGGTGAGGCATGAATCCTAGGCTAGGGTCATTCAACTTCATGTACAAACACATCAAAGCAAGTACTAGTGCACATTCATGCAGGGAGGACTTGTGCGCATTTATAGCAGCGGATGACACCACCCTAGACTAGGGTGCACACGCATGAAGCACCGTGCTTGGTTGAGAGGCAACCCAAAGCCCTGGTCTAGGGTATGCCAATGGAGCGCCAATGCGCATGCACATGTGCCCGCACGCACAAGAATTGCCCCTGATATCCCTTTTGCCTTGACACACCTCACGTGGTGCGCATTTGCCTGCACGCACAATCGCTCGCTCCAGATTCGGCCCTCAAAACCCCTTGTACGCCACAGGATCGAGGAGCTCAAGCTTCTGAGCAAGCTTGAGGAGGCAGGTGCCCTGTCCCTGCTTGAGAACAGCGGCATCACGCTCACATTCATCGAGAAGAACGGGCTGCTGTCAAAGGCGGAGCAGTTTGGAGTGCTCTCCAGGCTGGCGGACAGGTGGGGCACTAGGGTTGTGAGGTTTGTGGAGGGCCTAGTTAGCTTGTTGTGAGAGCATCACATGCAGCTCCATTGAGTGGCTGATTAGCTTTGTTACTAGGGTATACTAGTGGTTGTGCGCTCACCTTCATCGAGAAGAACGGGCTGCTGTCCAAGGCGGAGCAGCTTGGGGTGCTGTCCAGGCTGGCGGACAGGTGGGGCACTAGGGTTTTGAGGGTGGTGGCATTAGGGTTTTGCGCTCACCTTCATCGAGAAGAACGGGCTGCTGTCCAGACTGGCAGTAGGCAGTACTTGCTTCCAATGGCAGTGCTTGGACCCTTGCTATTAATGGCAGTGCTTGGGCCCTTGTTTTAAGGTGGTTGTGGGAACGTTAATGTTCACCTGCGGTGAGCATTTGGCTAGGGTTGGTAGGGTGCCACGCTCACCTGTATCTATTCAAATGGGGGGGGGCATAATACGGACGAGTTCGGGGTGCTATAATAGGCTGGCAGACAAATAGGATCTAGGGTGTCAAGGGTCTGGGTTGGTGAGGGTCTGGTTAGGGTCTGGCTAGGTCATCAAAAACGTTGCACCGCCCCTCCCTTTTGCCACCACCATTGCAACCACCACCGTTACTGTATGAATCAGCCATTTGGAAACACATGCACATGCACATCCACCCAACCAATCCCTCCCCGCCCTCCTCCACTTACCCCTCACTCCCCACCACTGCAGGAGCACCCCCACCGCCATCACCACCCTCGGCCTCGGATTCCTGGCACTGGCTGTGGCTGTGGTGGTGGCTGTGCCAGACGACTCCACCGCCCTCATTGCAGCACAGGCAGCGGTGGCGGCACCCCTGGTATCCACCGGCATGCTGGCACTTGCGGGGGGCAGCTTCCTGTCCAGCCTGCAAAAGTCTTGAGCATTAAAATAGCAGTGCTTGTGGCGGGCGGGGGCGCGGCGGGGCAAGCGCTTTGTTTGGCTTGGAGGAGGTCTTGGACCCTAGGGCAGGGTTCAGCACCGCCCTCATTGCAGCACAGGCAGTGGTGGCGGCACCGCTGGCATTGGGTTGCTTGCACTTGGGGCGGCTTTCTGTCTAGCTTCAGTGTCCCTGAAGCACCAAGCGGTGATTGGGATGGGGTGGGGCGGGCGCTTTCTCCCTTCTAGAAAAAATGATGAACCCTAGGGCAGGGTTTAGCACCACGCATGTTGCTGCGGTGGCCGCACCTCTGGTATCCACAGGGTTGTTGGCACTTGCAGGGGGCAGCTTTCTGTCCAGCCTGCAAAAGACCTGAACACCAATTAGCAATGTGTGGGGCATGGGCCTGCAGCCATTTTTGTTTTGATTTTTCTTTTGTAGAAATTAAAGGCAGGGCTTGGCACCACTCGTATTGGCGCGGTGGCGGCACCCTTGGCATCTACCAGATGTTTTTGGAGCATGGGGGGGGAGTGGGGGGATTGGGTTTCATTGAAACTAATGGATTCTTATCATTTAATGGTGGTGACACTTGAAAGCAGCAGGATGATATCATACAGCATTTTTTATCGAGTTGTACGAACTGCTAAGCAAGCCTTGACAGAGTATCCTTTGTGATAGTGATGTCATACGAGCCTGAGTGGCATGATGATGTGTGTTCCCAAGGCCAATTGTGGTCTTGAGTTGTGCGTGTTGCGTTTGCAACCTGCAAGTCACTTGGTTCCCATTGTGGGGCTGTCTAGCTTTGCCAGCGTGCCAGCACCTTGAATGCCTCTCATGAAATACGATCGTCAAAGAGTTCCTTAGCGTCTTATAGTTACAGTACATAAATTGCAAATATTTTAAAAACTGTCACAACGTTTCTCTTTCACTGGACTTTCAAAAGGAAGTGCCATAAATATCATAAGATAATGCAACATGTTTACTCAGTCAGTCGCAGATCTTGACATTGCAATTGTTTGCAAAGAATGTGCACAAAGCCCGCCATTCTGCCTCCGAGGAGTCCAGCAACACACTGTCCACAAAAATGGGCCCGGTCACTGTTAGCTGCCCAGGCGCCGCCCCCGCCTGCCTCGCCACATGTGGTCCAACCTCATACTTGTAGAGCACACCATGCCTGCCCTTCACCTCAAAGGCAACATCCACATGCGCAAAATATGGGTCCATGGTGATTGTGCATGTCAGCCTGGACACATCGGTGGGGAGGTGCATGGCGATGCTACGCTGCAAGTCATCCTTCTCGTCGCCTGACAAGCGTGAAGGGAACAGGGTCACCTCCAGGGTGTGGAGAGATGGCAGGAAGGGGAGGTCGAGGATGGGGGAGCCGCGTACCCACTCTGTCAACGAAGCATCGCACAAAAAAAGCTCCTCCAGGTGCTGCATGCCTGCCAATGCCTGCTTCATGCCCGCCCCTGGCCAGAATGGACACAACTCGAGGGAGATCAGCTGGGTGAGGGGCGCCATCGCTGCATACAAGAGGTTGGCGCAGTAGCCCCCATGGCCAAACACACCCGGGCGCTCCACCGTATCGCCTTGTATACCTTGGTAGTTGAGGTGCAAGCTCTTCAGGGATGTGGGTAGGCTGCCGGTGCCAATCACCCCTGAGTTCTCCCCCAATGCCATGCCATGATCAAGGCTAAGGCTGGTCAATGCCGACAGGGTCAAAAGCCCGACTGGAAAGGGCCCCACCACATCAGCTAATTCCAAAAAACGGATGGAGAGGACGCTGAGCTGTGGAAGCTTGGACAGGGCTTCCATCCACCCCATGTTGGAAGGGGGTGGACAGATGGCCCTTGACATCCCCACATGCATGAGCTTGGGCAGAGGGGGCAGGCTGGCCAGAACACTGAGAGCGGTCCCAATTTCGTTCATGTCCAGCCTTGTCAGGCTGACCAAGCCAGACAGCCCTTTCAACGCCTCGCCATATGCTTGCCTGCTGTTGAGGCCCAAACCCAGTCTCACAAGGCCGGTGAGATTGCCCAGCGCTTGAAGTGCCTGTGGGTACCTCGTTAGCGCTTCGGAGTTGAAGGAATATTTGAGGTCTAGTTCGCGCAGGCTAGTTAGGCCGCCGACACACTGGCATGTCTGGAGTAGTAGGCTGGCCTCCCTGCTGACTTTGTTTTCTGGATCATGTACATACGATTCGCTGATGCAGAACGAATCTAGCTCCAAGATCTGCAGCATCTTCAGGCCGCACAGCACTTCTAGGCGTGCCTTGTAGGCTGCTATGACCTCCATCATCCGCGGCTCACGGTCACAACAAACCCATAGCTTGACTCCCTTCAGGGTGAGGAGAGCAGCTGGTGACACCGACGTGAGCAAGGGCTGTGAAGCGCGATCCAGGGTCAGGCTGGTGGTGGCTGCCAGGCGTGGTGGCAGGGCTAGCCCGGCCTCCACAGGTGACTCAGAGGACAAGAACCCAATTAAGCTTTCCTGCGCGGCTCCCAGCTGCATGGCAAATTGAAGCGTAACTCCCACCGCTCCTCTCAACTTCTCGCTGAAAATTTCGAGGCAACTGCCAAAGTCAACCTCGGCCCACGCTGGGCTGGGGCCTCGCAGGGCTGACCTCCACCGCTTGCACACCAGCTGCAGTTGAATCCTTTGGTCAAGGGGCATGCGGCCGAACACCACCTGAAGGATCTTCACAGGCAGGTGGTGTATGGTGAACTGGGGCTGCATGGTTGAAGTTGCCTCTGCCATCGGTGTGATGCCCACCTGCGGACGTTGTAAAAGCACCTCAGGGAAACTTAACCATAACTTTTCGGGGTTTAATAAACTTGTGTCCACCAGTTTGCAGTAGCTAAAATAGTCAAACCAGATTTGCAGTAGCTAAAGGGTCCAAGTGGGAGGCACGGTGCGGTTCAAACTGTTTTCTAATCCTAAACCCGTAAACCCTAACCCCCTAAACCCTAAACATTGCAACGCTTGCATATGGCGCTGTCTGACATGCCCAACAATGTGCTACGCTACCTCACCCACCTGTGGATACAGTGTTTTCTGCTGGCTCAAAACTGTTGTTGTGCTTCAACCTGCCTCCGCCTGACCCCTGACTGCTGGCACAGAAGTGCGAGAGTCCGTACAAAGTCCGGACACGATGGGTGCCTGTGTTGTCAGCCTGGACGCCCACCTGCAGCAGGCGCCCGAAACACCTCAGGGGAAACTGCCCAATATATATCTTCGGGGGTGAAAGGACCTCTGTGAAGTCATTTACAGCAGTTGACAAGCTCTTAGGAAAAGGGCACGGCTGCCTTGCAGCATGCGCACAGCAATGCATGCATATGCCAGACACACGCGCATGAGGGTGCTCGGCAGGGTCCCCCCACCTGAGGTCTGGCTGCCCAGCGACTGCTGCTGATCGCTGCAGCCTGCGTTGCCTTAGCGGTGTGAAGTACAAGGAGGCGGAACGTGCTACCAAAGACACCCTGGAGTAGGGTGTTTTCGTACTGGGTATCCTTAGTGCAGCTCGATGAAGGAATAAAGGGAACTGGTTGTACACCGCCCCTTCCCTGATTAAAAGTCATACGTTTGTTTGGCGGTTTGCGGTTTCTATGCATGCACGGGGGAAGAATAAAAAAATATGCATGCATGCATCTGCATTGTAACGAATAATATGAGAATTCTTTGCGACAAGGCGAGGATAAGTTCCAACCCTTTTTTTAACACCAAGGGTGTTGCGACAAGCATATGAACTTTGACCAGGAAAGAAGCAACCAGTTCCCTTTTGCCCCTTTCGATATCTGGACCATCGTGCCCAAGCCACTGGTATACCCTCGTGTCGCAACGTTGTTCCAGTGTGTCGATGCCAGCACGTTCCGCCTCCATTTTCACTAGGCTAGCGCACGCAGGCTGCAGCGATCAGGAGCAGTCGCTGGGCAGCCAGACCCTCAGGTAGGTTTGGTTAGCAGGTGGTGCCTGGCATATGCCTGCATTACAGCGCGCCATCTGCAAGGCAGCCCTGTCCTTTTCCTGAGAGCTTGCCAACCACCGTAAACCATTTGGCAAAGAGTCCTTCAGCCTCTGAGAGTGATTGGGCACGTTCCCTGAGGTGTTTTTGGCACCTTTTGCAGGTGGGCATCGAGCTGATGTCATCAACACAAGCACCGTAGTGTACGCACTTCTCTCAGTTTGTGTCAGCAGTCGGAGATCAGACCGCGTCAGTTTGAAGCAAGAACAGCCAGTTTGGGCTAGCAGACTACACTGTAGGCCACAGGTGGGTGAGGGCGGAGGACATGATGTGCATGTCAGGCAGTGACATAATGCACGCATTGCAGTGTTCATCCACGCCGGGCCCCCCGCCCCCCACTTGGGACCCTTTAGCTATTGCAATTCTGGTAGATAATTTTAGCTACTGCAGAACTGATAGAAATAGGTCATGTGAACCCCAAATAGCAATGGTCAAGTTCCCCAGGCCTTGCAATTTCCGCAGGTGGGCAGCAAACTCCGATGGCAGCTTCTGCAGAGCCAGCCTCAACCATGCTACCCCAGGTCACCATAAACCACCTGCCTGTGGAGGTCCTGCAGCTAGTGATCAGCCAGTTGCCCCTTGACCAACGGATTCAGCTGCAGCTGGTGTGCAAGCTGGTGGAGGTCAGCCCTGCGAGGCCCCAGCCCAGCATGGGCCGAGGTTGACTTTGCCAGTTGCCTCAAACCCTTGAGGAGAAGGCTCACTGCTGCTGTGGAAGCAGATCGGCTTCTTATTCGCACGTAGCTGAAAGCAGCAGAGGAAAGCCTTATTGGGTTCTTGTCCTCCCAAACACCTGTGGAGTCAGGGCCAGCCCTGCCACGGGGCCTGGCAGCCACGACCAGCCTGTCCCTGGATCATGCTTCGCAGTCCTTGCTCACGTCAGTATCGCCAGCTACCATCCACATCCTCAAGGGGGTCAAGCTGGCTTTTAACTGAATTTGGTGGTGATGGTGCACCGGTGGCAGAGTCCATAGCAGTCTACGAGGCACGCCTTGAGTTATTGTGTGACATGAAGATGCTGCAGCATCTGGATCTGGATGCGTCCTGCACCAGGGAACCACATGAAAATGTTCCAGAAGAGGAATTCAACAGGGTTGCCAGCCTACTTCCCAAGACATGCCAGTGTATCGGCGGCTTGACCACCTTGCGCATCCTCGACTTCCATTATGAAGTCAACCAGGAAGCGCTCCCCAGGTATTCAGAGGCATTTCAAGCATTGGGCACTCTCACTGGCCTGGAGAAACTGGCTTTGTACCTCAACAGCGGTGAAGCATATGCAGCGGCGTTGCAAAGGCTGTCCGGCTTGGTAAGCCTAACACGAGTGGACATGCAGGACTTCCATGAGATGGGCCTCGGTGTTTTGGCCAGCCTGCCCCCACTGCCCAAGCTCATGCATGTGGAGATGTTAGCTTCTATCTGCCCGGCTCCAGATATGGGGTGGATGGAAGCGCTGTCCACAGCTCAGCGTCCTTTCCATCAATTTTTCGGAATTAGCTGATGTGGTGGGGGCTATTCCAGTCAGCTTTTCAACCTTGTCGGCACTGACCAGCCTCCACCTTGATTTCTCTTATGCATGCGGGGGAAACAAAGGGGTGATTGCCATCAGCAGCCTTCCCACAGCCCTGAAGAGCTTGTACCTCAGCTACGCGGGACAATATGAGAGGGAGCCAACAGCATCTTTGTGGGGCCATGGGGGATATATCGCCAACCTCCTGTTTGCAGCAATGGCGCCCCTCACCCAGCTCACCTGCCTATTCTTGAATCCATTCTGGCCAGGTGCGGCCATGAAGCAGGCATTAGCAAGCATGCAGCAGCTGGAGGAACTTTCTTTGTATGATGTTTTGGTCACGGAGTGGGTAGGTGGCTCCCCCGTCCTCGATCTTCCCTTCCTGCCATCTCTCCACACCCTGGAGGTGACGGTGGCTCCCGAGGACCTTGCAACTTGGGGGGTTTTTGAGGAGGAAGAGTTGGAAGAGGCCAACAATCAGCAGCGGCTCAGCATCACAATGCACCTCCCCACAAATATTTCAAGGCTGATGTGCACAATCAGCATGTACCCAGCTGTGGATTTTTCATTTGAGGTGGTGGGCAGGCATGGCGCGCGCTATAAGTTTGAGGTTGCACCAGATATGGCTGGACATGCGGGGGTGGCCACTGCGCAGCTGACAGTGACTGGTCCCATTAAATGTTTTGTGGATAGTGCTTTGCTAGAATCCTCCGAGTGTGAGCGGCGGGCTGTGAGTACCTTTTTTGCAAACAATGTCAAGATTGAGTAAACATGCAGTGCTGTGTTTTGCCCCTTGTTACTCACGCTTCATTGTGTGTTGCGCTTCACTGTTTGTGATTTTTAGCTATGCTGTTGTGTGGTCTTCCAATAGTGTTGTTAATGGGCGATGTCATTACTCTCCCTTCTCTCTTCTTGCTACCGCAGTGGTGACCACAGCCCAATAATTATGGATGTTGTTCCTGTATCTATGGGTTGAAATTAGTTGCCTTAGGGCAAGCACTCAGGTGCAGTGTCTTGTCTCGGTGGTGGTAATTCACAATTCAATAATGATCATCGGTGTAAGGTCAGTGACACATGCTCAATGATGTGCCATCGAATGGGAGGGCATTTAACCCGCGAGTCCCGCGGGTCAATGGTGCATGCATGCGGGTCAACGCTGCATGCTGCGCAGCCATGCATGCCCTTGACTGTTGTCGCTGCCCATGCCATGTTCCACTAATGGCGCCAGCGCCACACCAGCGCCTCCTGCGCTTCCCGGCTGCATCATGTTTTACCAACATTGCTGCTGCGTGTGGGTGCCTTTTGTTTTTGTATATTTTCTTTACTTCCAAAACAGAAAGGGAACGCGCAAAGGCCCAACTTTGCCCAAGGCCATCAGTCCCTGGGACCCACCCGGTGGGCCCCAGGGGCTATGTGAGAGAATGGCGCATGTCATGTACAGCTTGTGTCAAGCTGCTGAAGTTGACCAGACTGATCCTTAGATTGGTCAAGACACAATATATTCTGTCAATATTCACAAATACAGCCAACATCTGACATTAATGCCATCCATATTGCAATGCATTTTCAAGAAAGGCTGCACGCTGACTGCAGGCTTAGACGTTCACAGCCCTCCTTTTTTAATCAACACTGCTGCTGGTAAGCGGTCACTGATGATGTATCCCCCTTTGAGACTAACGCCCACCCTCTGTCAGTCCCTAGGACTGTTGCCCGCTCCCTTCCAGTCCCCGGGGATGCTGGTAGTACACTGAGTGCTCACCAAATTCCCGCCTGGCCCTGCACCAAGCAGGTGTGTGTTAAGTGTTGATATTAGGGTTTAGGGTCAAGGGGGATGTCCTGCGCAGGATTGACCTGCCAGTGGCACCAAAGCCACACGCTGCGTCAGTGGCACGTCATGGCCACATGGGGTACAGTGTATTATTTTTTCTTTGCTTGATTGTGCTTTTCGTACATTGGGTGCATATTCACAGCTGCCTGACATGCTGCATTGCATCACCCCCAAACAGGTACCGCGGTGCAGTGGTTTGAACACTCCTCCTGAACTCTTCCCCTAACTTTGACCACAACCTATCAAATAAAGATAACCAATGCCCAAGAGCGTGAAACAAAGGACCAATGCCAACTTGCGGGGTTTAAGGTTTTCCACTCACTCGTGCTCCACTTGCCATCCCCCGGGCAGGTAGCGCGGCGTGGTGGCGTCCACAAACGCCCTCCGGAAGCGCGCCATCAGCTCCAGCACAGCCGCCTCCCCCCCTCCAGCCACCACCGCCTCCACCACCTTCCTCCCATGCCACATGTGGCCAATCGCATCCGCTGGAATACCCTCCTCAGGGTGGTGGGTGGTGGCGGGGTGGTGGGGTTGTGGTGGTGGCGGTGGGGGGCGGGAGGTGCCAAGGTGGGGTGGGGTTGGGGTTGCTACAGCTGGGTGGTTCTGTGTGGGCGGTGGGTGCTCAAGGAAAGTTGTTTGAGAGGGGGAAGGAAATGGTGAGGGAGCGGCCGCAGCCTCTCCATCCCCATGCAAACTTTCCCCATCCCCATCCCCATCCCTGTCATCGCCATCCACCAGCAAACCCTCCACATCCCCGTTCGCTTCAGCCCCATCCCCACCTTTCCCTCCCCTGCCACCCCCCACCCCCCCTTGGCCTTTGGCAGCCCATCTCCCCTTCCTCTTGGCCATTTTCTTCCTCGCGCGCTGACCCAATCCAGCAGTGAGCGCTGCCGCAATGTCATCGGCCGACAGGCCATGCGGCGCGCCATGTGATGGGCCATGTGATGTGGAGAGTGGATTGTCATTGGCTGACTGGCAGTGTGGCGTGCCACGTGGCGGACCCTGAGACGTGCCATTGGCCGACGGCGCTGCTGACGTGGCGTTGGCTGGCAGGGGGTGTGCTGCTGCATGTGCGGTGCCAGGTGGCGTGGCACCTGAAGCGGCATGTGGCGCATCACGTGGTGGGTCATGTGGTTGGCTCCTCAAGTATGCTCTTACCACCTGTTCCAACTCCCTAGGGTAAGGGAAACATGGTCTTAGTTCAGTACCGCCAAGCAGCTTAGCAGTCAATGTGGGCAAAGGGAACAGCGGGTGAAATTGGCACATATAGAACAGGAATGGCACGCAGGGAGCTGCTGATAACTGTCTTTTGCAAAGTAGGCATCGGCGCTTTTTTGATGTTTGTATGGGTTCTACTGCGCACCACTTCCCAGATAGGCAAAATATCCATGTGGCGCTGCAGGGCTGTGGCTGCACTGCACACAGCACGTTCTAGGAGTTTTAAGGCGTTTCTTAAGCGGGCTTTAGGAGCTTTAGGAATTTATAGACCATCCCACCCCACACTTCAGCCTGCTTTATTAGGCTGTTTCTTCTAGGGTTTTTTCAGGGTTTCTGACGCACCTCACCCTCCAGCTAGGCATGGTAACCCCGTGCCGCTGCAGGGCTGTTGCCGCATTGCGCACCGCATTGGAGTCCAGGTGCACCTCCCCATTTCCAACCCCCCCTGGAATTTGGCCCCCTTGGGCCCCCGGGTGGTGGTGGGTGGTGTGGGTGGATGGGGCGGACGAGGAGAGGGGCGGTATCGTCCTGGGTGGGGGTGTCAGGGGTATGCCATATTCCCTGGCGATTTGGCGCTTGAGGGCCTCCGAGGCCTGCAGGGCACATTTTGAAACATCAATTTGCATATTAATTTCATATGCGGGTGGCAGTCCAGGCACCCGTGGTGTAGAGTTGGAAAATTATGCGCAGCAGTGTCAAGACTAGGGTTTGCAAAAGGGCATGTTCTCCCACCTTGAGCGCCACATGGTGGCAGTCCAGGCACACCAGCACCACATGATGGCTGCGGTGGCTCTTCAGGTGAGGAGCATAGGGTTTACGGTTTCTACCAGGGTCTTCATCAGCTCCCAGTTTTAGGGTTTAGGGCGCGCAGTTAAAGGTTTTGCTTACCTTTAGTGCTACGTGGTGGCAGTCAAGGCACACCAGCACCACATCATGGCTGCGGTGGCTCTTCAGGTGGGGGGGCAGGTGGCGCCGGTAGCACTGGGGCACAACGCGGTACCTGCGCAAGGGGGAGTAGGGTCTTATTAGAAGCATCTTGGTGGTGTCGCTAGGGTTTTAAGGTTTAGCGCGGGTTTGCAAGGTAGGTTGAGACAGGTGGCGGCGGCAGTAGTGGCAATCTTGTAAGACCTCCTGAGTTAGGGTTTAGGGTTTATCCATCAGGGCATTTCTCCCACCTGAGGTAGTGGTCTTCCTCGCCACACGCCACACACCGATTGGCCTTACTCCCCACATAAAAGGTGTCGTTCCCAGTTGCCTGATCCGCGTTCTTATGCTGGAACAGCAGGCGAGCGCAGGGTGGGTCCTCCCCTTGCCACTCCGCCAACCCCTTGGCCACATACCACGCCAGCTTCTTTTTGTCGCAGAAGCACAGCAGCTCGCCGGTCAGAGAGAGCAGCTGGCAGTTTTGGTACACAGGTGATTTGGCGCTGAACTTGGCCACCTGAGAGTGTGATACACGCTATTACACAGGGGCATTAGGTTTCAGACCAGGTGGCAGGGTTGAGCACTCCCGGGCAATCACAGTACTAGAGCCTCACCCCACCCCCTTGGCGCTGTTTCGCCTGTGCTGGGTCCTGTCAACACCTAATGTGATCATAATGCAATATCATAATAAAAAAACGAATGCAGAAATAAGAAATAGAATTGTTGCATGTAAATGACCCTTACCAGGCGCTGTTTCGTCTGTGTCGGGTCCCTGTCAGTCCGCCTCCTTCCCTCCCCTCTCCCATGGTCCCCCTCATACCCCTGCCACACAGCGCCACCATCCACCGCTATGCCAATGATAGCACACACCTGGGGGAGGCACACAGGCACGTTTGGTTTCTGGAGACAAAACACAAACAATTAATGTCTTATTCTATTTGTAAAACAGCACATCCCAAGAGATCCATCAAATATTTCAGTGCACACCCAGGGCCTGTACACCATCGACTCCAATGGCTAATTAAATCACCCTGCCTATTCGGGCCTCAACTCTGCAAAGACTACAATGCCAAAACAATACCTTGTGGTGCCTGCCACTCGATGGCACTTAACAGCTACATGTCGTGGAAGTGGTGGGTTATAGGGTCCTAAACCTATACACTACACATAAACCCCTAAACCAAATCCCTACCTCATCTACCCGCCGCTCGAGGGCGCTTGACAGCTGTTTGTGCTGGAATGGTAGGGTTTTGATCCTGTCCAGGTAGGGCTTTTGGGCCGCCCTGGCGGTGGCCAGCAATACCTGAGGGTTTTCAGGCCGGGCCTCTGCAATCTGGGCGAGGACGATGTCGGGCAAAATGTAGTGCACGCCTGCAACGGGGGAAGATGTAAGCGTGGAAGGGGAGGACAGATTGTGAAAGATAATGGGGAATGCGGATGGACAGGCCCATGCATTATGTAATTATACATGATTACCCTGTTTAACTGCATGCTCTGGCATCCACCATATTTTCAATAGCAGGTTGCGTGTGCCCAGCTGTGCAAGGATAGGTGCCCTGTACCATAGAGGTGGAACGTAGTGCAGGCAAGTGGGATGGAACAGGGTGTTGGACCAAGGAGGATGACTGCACTATATAGCATCAGCATTACATACCAAGGTACATGCTCCCCACCTTCATCCTCTTCCCTTGCCACCCTGTCCCTCCACACGCACAGCGCGTACACGCAGTCGCGCACCACATTCCCTCCCCTCCTCCCCACTGCTCCACCTCCCTCCCCCTGCGCCTTCCCATGCCCCTGTTGCCCTTTCCCACCATGCATCCTACCATTGACCAGCGGATTGGTTGACGCACCACCTGCCCCCTGCGTTTGCTTCATCAGGCGTAGGATGGCGTGGGCTGAAGCTGAGATGGCGGCCTGCGGGTGTCCACACCATTAAACCCTAAATGAACCCTACATGGTTCAAATGCGTTGCCAACAAGGAAACCCTTGACAGAACCTTCAACGCCAGAACGACTTGAGATACATTCACAGGATGTGTGGGATTTCACACAAGGCGTATCAAGCCTCTGCTGGACCTGGTGGCCTTGTGCCATCATGGGCTTACTGATGGTCCCACATACTTTAAACAATAAGTGTAACCCGGATAGTGTGACCCTGGCATCACCAATCGGGCTTTAGGAAAAGGCTTTCCTTGTCATCTGCGCGGCGGGTACCATGGAACTTTCTAAATATTATAGTAGGGTTCCATAAGGGTTTGCTCACCTGCGCGTCCGGCTTCTGGTACAGCAGCAGGCACATGGCGTGAGAGCGACAGCTGGCGATGGACAATGCTGACGTTGCGCCGTGCGGTGCTGACGTGGCAGGAACGCCAGCAACGGGGGACGCCACCTCAGCTGCGGAAGATGCTACGTTAGCATCACCAAGAGCCACTGCATCCAGCGCAGCACCAGCATCATCTGTCATCACATCAGCAGCCCCACCAGCCCCCATCGGCTCACCACCAGCAACCACCACCTCCGCGCCACCAGCCCCCACAGCCCCAGCCCCCTCTAGCTGACCACCAGCCCCAACCACATCAACAGGTGGCGATTTGACACACCCAGGCGCCACCTGGCCATCAGTTCCTGCCAACCCATCACCAGCCGCAGCCCCCGCCACATCGGCAACCTTCCCTGCCATGTCAGCATCAGCAACCCCCTTGGCGCCATCAGCATCTGCCAGCTCAGCATACAGCCTGCTTGCGATGTACAGCAGGTAGTGCACGTCTGCGCGGGCATACTCCAGCAGAGGCTGGGGCAGGGGCCTGCGCAAGGGGGAGCGGGCACAGATGTAGTGAGCGGAAATGCTGAAATGTGCACCATGTTGTTGGTTGGCGGGGACGGGTGCGTGGGGAAAGCAAGGGGCAGAGGCAAGTGGCTGCAAAAGGGGAGTTCATGTATATGAGGGTGGTTTTGGATCAAGCACCCCCACCGCAGTCAAGGATAATCAGATAACTAGGCCTGTCATAGTCTTATTACCCTTGCCGCAGTAGGACTTTGATGCCACATTCAAAACCATAACATCGCGCGCAAAACCTTACGTCGACCCCTTGGCCCCTTGCCCACCTGATCCGCCAGTCTGCCAGCTGGAACCCCTTGTTAGGGTTCACGCCACAGTAGGTGCGCAGCAGATACCCTAGCGAGCACTGGGGCTTGCCCAGGGCCTGGCAGGCCCTCTCGGTATCAAACACATTCACGCAGTAGATGTGGAAATCCCGCTGAAGCCACATGAGGTCATTTTGGCCCCCGTGAACCACCTGCGCAAATGTGCAAATGCGCCCGCATCTGTCAGGCCTTACAACAGGGCACATTCTGTACTCAGTGGTGCAATTGCGTATTTTCAACCCCTTAAACACCAAGAATTCACTGCAGGGACTTTGCATGGTAAAAATACTCCAAACGTCAACACACTTACTCATGCACTCACCCTCAATCCTGACCTTCCAATGCCATCATCAAATAAGACCCAAGCGCGTGGTGCTCAATCTCCACCGCAAAACTAACACTCCCCACGCCTCAACTAATTACACCCTTCCCCTCACCTTCCGAATGCCGCCATCTGCAAACACCCCCCTGAGCAAGCCCATGTGGTCGTGCAGCGCCAGCGTGTCGATGATGTAATCCATCCCTTGGCAGCAGATTTGCACCAGGCAGGTGGTGCCCAAATAGGACCTCAGCGCGTGGTGCTCAATGTCCACCGCAAATTCGCCGCATTGCGCCAGCATTTGGGCCACTCCCCCCAGCTGGGCGGGGGTGGATACCCAGTGGCATGGGGAGGACTGGAGGGGGGAGGGGAGGGCTTGAGAGCTGCGAAAAGGGGGAGTAACTCTACGTTAGGGTTTGCCTATGTAGGGTATAGGGGTTACAGTGGAAAGCGAGGGGACGCGAGGGGGCGGGGGAGTTTGAGATTGGGGGCTGCTCACATCCCTATGGTGTTGCATGGAACTTGCGAAGTGTCAACCACACATATGTAAATTATATAAAAGTGTACGGTAGGTTGCAAATGCTTTGCTTTAGGGTTTAGGGTTTAGGGTTTAGGGTTTACACCCTAAACCTTTGGCATTGCCTTCATCAAGAGAGCAAAACGCTGCCCCTTGCAAAGCCACCTATGCCTTGAAACCCTTGTCTAGGGCTGAAAGCCAAGCAGCGCACATGTACCCTGTGAAACCCTTACCTAGGGTTGAATGGCAGGCAGGGTGCATGCAGCAGCGCCTCTATCCTCTCCCTGTAGGGGTGCACCTGGCGGGGGGCGATAATAGCGTCACCACCATGATCCATCTCGCCATTATCGCCTCCCACCCGTCCCGCCCCGCCTGTGTTGTCTGTGTTGATTTCCTCCCCTGCCCCAGGGGTGTGGATGGTGTCCAGGGGGGAGACAACAAGGTGGTGGAAGGGGGTGTCGCCATTGTCCGCCAGCACCTGCCATGTGGCGAGAGGTCAAAGGTTCGGTCCCAGGGGTGCGTTTGCGGGAGGGCCAAGGGTTCAATGCTAGGAGGGCGTTTGCGGGTGGTCGAGGATGAAATTCCAGGGAACAATGTTATGGGGCCAAGGGTTTGCTGCAATTGTGGGAGGCCAAAAACATCAAGTGCAGCATATTGGTTCCCAGCAGACTGGCCTTGCAAAATCCCCACAACCCACCCTAGCTAAGGGTTATCGCACCAGCAGGGTTCAGAACGCGAGCAGGGTTTCAAGCCACTTAACCAGGGTTTCCCCAGCTCACCCTGCCAGGGTTTCAAGGGGCAAGGTAGCTTAGAACACCACCACCCACCCCCACACGCACCACATTGAACGCCAGCTGAGGCTTGTCCCTGAGCCTGAGCCTGCACAAGAGAGCAGAGGATCAATGATTGATAGTTTTTATTCTCCCGCTCTCGTTGCATACGTTCATGGCCATTTCTCAGCTGCAAAATATATGGAGTTCCAGAATTAAGTCAGCCACATCAAAGGCCGCGGTATAGGGCTTAGGGTTTGAAATCGGTCAGGGCACAGGCCAGCGGTATTTCATGCACAGGGAGCTGGGAATGTGGAGCAGGTTTTAGGGTTTAGGGTTTGCGTTGGTCAAGGCACAGGCCAAGAGTATTTTGCGCTTGGGGAGAAGGGGATCTGAGCAAGAGGAATAGTGGTGTCCAATCCACCCAAAGACCAGTGCCGTTACCTTTTCCGATACCGGCGTGTCACGTGATACACCCCCCTTGCTGCCGCTGCTGCTGCCACCACCCACAGCGCCACCTGCACGCACCCACCCGCCCGCCTCAGATAACCCTAAGCCATTGCTAGAGTTCAACAAGGACAGCCAGAAATGCACTAGATGGCCAGTGCGCGCAAAATATACTGCGCGTGCACCCAGTACAGTCCCCATGAAGATGGGGAGCATGTGAGTAGGTGTGACTCGCCCTACTGCCAGCGGGCTAGCCCCCTTGTACCCACTACCTGCTAGGGGTGCATAGGTGACCTCACATAGCAAGTTGGACTAGGACAAAAAAAATAAAGCAGTCATCCCACAGCAAGGTGGACAAGGACAGGAAGGCAAGTGCGTGTATCGACTGTTTCCGCAGCGAGCTTTGCGGGGTAACAAGCACCTAGGAAAGATGTGCACGGCTAGAAGATCCCCCCCCCACAATGCACAGCAGGGAAAGAAGCCATATGGAAGCATACTCAGTTGATGCCGGAGTTTTACTGTCTGACAAACTAATACCATACAAAACTGTTCAAGGCCATTTACTGACCCAATCGGGGATACGCATAGTGCAAACTTGTATGTGGTATATGCACGTTCTGTAATCGTCCGAAGTGGGGATGCTGCACCTCAGACTGCATCAGCAACTCGTATTCCAGTTTTGTATGCCACGATGCATGCATAATAATGCATGCTTTCCCATGGCCATGACTAGGTGTGCACATTGCACTGGCCCCCCAGCGTACTACGCAGCGATGCAGGCGTACCTGAGGTTGACTGGTGCGATGTTTGCCTCCATCACTCTTCTCCAGTGCTATCACCATGGACGTCCCAACCTTGCACTCGCAAATCCAGCAAGACGGTGGGGGCGCTATTTGCCACAGAGAAGAAGGGCTTGTACAAATTGTAGCCTGCTGGCCCGCTCTTAAATATGAATACACTTTCTCCTCAGTCTGAAGAGCAACAACAAGGAGTGCTAGGGCCAGTGCTGCTGCCAGGCAAGTACCCTAGTGATAGGGTCAGCATTACCAGGTCATTCAGTGCCAATAGAGTGGCAAGGTGGGCCAAGAGCCTTGCCCACTAAGGGGTATAAGGGGTTCGGCCCACTAGATGACGCCTTGGTCGTGGGAAGTCGACTGGATGGAATGGGGCATTAGCGGGCAATGCATGCATTGGGGCATGGGCATTGGGGCATTGGGGCATGCCGCCACACATTGCAATTTTGAATTTGTCTGCAAACTTTGTGCTGTCAGATTCAGTACACGCATGGTATGACCAATTAAGATGAGAGGTCCGAACCCATTTTTGAACACTCCCAAAATGGTTATTTCGTTTCGCATTTGTCCCGTTCTCCTCGGAGCTTCTCGCGTAGCTTCCCAAACCGCTCCTCAGTGTTTCACCTGTCGTTGAAACGCAGTTGATCAATACTACCTTACACTTGGGTTTGATTTAAACAAGCATAAGCTTGGCCCACGTTGCACATTGTGTCGTGCGATACCCACATTGTGTTTCGATGCATGCAGGCCCAGTTTGAGTGTCACGAGTGTCGTGTGTCATAACTATGCTTTCAGCGGTTTGTTATATGCTTTCAGCACTGCCTTGGTGAGTGTCATCGCCGATCCAGGACGTGAAGTTCACCCAGCCCATTAGCAGCCCTCTGGTTCATGCCACCTATTTATTGGGATCAAATTGAGGGTAAGCAACAACTGCATAATACACGATTAGGTCAATGCATGCAACTGGTTTGCAGCAATGCTTATTGTAACGGGTAGTGTATTGCGTGGATACACACATGTTCGGGGATTATATGTAATAGCCTGCACACCTTGGTATGTGCACATGCCTCAGTTCAGGCCCTTACAACACCCAGTCAGTGTCCCTGCTGTGCGTCACTGACTCCACCTGTTGCTAAGTACAGGTGGTTAAGCTTAGGCAGCCTCCTTGGGCAGCATTCCACAACGTTGACGCTTTATAACACACCCTTGATCAAGCCTTTGCTTTGCCCAGGGGGAGGATCTGGAGCACAGACACTGCCCAAGTACCTGCTGTAGCTGACAGCTGTTCATCTGACATCTGAAAAGCTGTCAGATGGAATCCGACCGGGTGAAGAGGGAGAGCAGCACATCCTCGCTGACGCTGCTCCTTGCCATCCTGTTGGTGGCAGCCACCATCACCTACACCTCTGCCAACCCACTGAGGCGGCCCTACTACAAGACCCCACATGACCTGGCCATCCAGGAGTTCAGGCTATTGGGACCAGCGGTGGTGCTTAAGCGAGGAGACGCAACGTTCAACCAGACTGTCCTGCTGCACGTTTGCTTGCGGTGCTTCCATGTGCAACGCGAGGAGCTCAGGCAGACATGGCTGCGAGGATACTACTACACGCGGCAACAATCGCCAGCTCCTGGTGCGGCGTCTACCTATGGTGCACCGCATGCTTACAGTTTAGAGATAACCCAAAAGACTGCTCATTTACCTCATATTGATGATGAGCTACAAAGGCGTAGCTACTTGTGTAATCAATTATCTGCCTTCTGGATCTAGGGCATGAGTTCAAATGTCTCCTAAAGTCACATGATGCATCATCGACTGACATGTAACCTGCAGGTACAATAGTTTCCATGCATCGAGGGTGCCGCATCATGCATAGCCCATGCCAATCCTCCTCCTTCACAGTACCAAAACCCTTTTCTCCTGCTGCAGGGAAGCCTGGTCATTGGATCAGCGCGGAGCTGCTTGCCTGGAGACCCGACATCCGCATCGTGAATCCTGTCACCCATGCCTCCTACGCATTCCAGCACCTGTCCCGCGGCGCCTGGGCCAAGGTCCGTCAGCGCGTCACCCCCACCCTGCTGTCACTGGATGCAGACATGGACCCCAAAAATGCCACATTCCACCATTGGCTGCTGCAAGTCATGGACGGCAAAGGCACCCCGTGGCCCTACCAGGGCCTGGTGTCTGTGAGCATGGATTACTGCAGCCACCACACCACTGACAGCCTCTTGGCAGCGGTGCACGGCAAGCCTCCCTCGTCGGTCTACCTCAGCATCAAGGCAGTCACATTCAAGGAGCTGGACAACCCCTACCTCAACACAGTGAGCCTCAAGGCGCTGGAGCTGAACCTGCTGTACCACATGCGCTTGGGGTTTTCTGGCGCGCTGATGACGCTGCGCCCAGGGCAGGTGGATACGGTTGGCGCACATTTCATTGCCATGCGCCTGGTCAAATCAGGGTGGCTGCAGCTGCTGCTCCTGCAGGATGATGTGCCCATCGTTGACCCCTCTCGGGCGAGGCTCACAGGCGCAGGTAATGCTACCACAGAAAAACCTGCTTTGCAGATTTTCTGTCATTGTTGTCAAATGTTGCCAGGGGATTTGATGTACTGGAGTACGTATGATCATCCTATACAGCTAGTGCTATTTTAGACTGGTTGCCCCAAATTGGCATGCATGAATACCCAAATCCGTATCCATTAAAACGCTTGTGCATTTGGTTTGCAGGATTTGATGACCAAGAGGTGCAGCACACCTATCACTCATTGGCATTGTATGGCGCAAATGCTGTTGTCATGGTCCAAGACATCGATGAGGTTTTCGCCACCGACATGCCATTCAGCAGCGTGGTAGATTTGTTTGCGCCGGGTGGATGCTTCCACAACACAGGCAAGGCAACCATGCCACGGGTCAATGCCTACACTGCAAAGTACCACACCAACTCCTTGGATATGAAGCTGTTCCATGGCATGAACTTCAGCCTTGAAGGCATGGCCCAGCCCTCTGGAGCGCAGTCACCATGCTTGAGCAGCCACGCAAATGCATGCGAAAACACCACCTGTTTGAGGCGTGTTTGGAAAGCTTGTGCTCGCCACGCAGCTGGTGTGGCAAATTCGGTGTCTTTTCATGAGCTGGAATTTTTCCGCATGTTCAACATCACCGATGGCTTTTCCTTCAAATGGCCCAAAGCGCTGCATCGGCCGGAGCATACAGCGGGGGTGTCGGTGCACCACGCTTGGCTGAGGAATGACACTCGGCTCCATTTCACGACCTTCGTTGCCAGCAATGCAACAAGCTGTGGGTACATTGTACACTTCCCTAAGCTGCTAGGGTATGGGGCCAAGAGCAATGACTCGGGAACGTTGCACCAAGGGGAGGCAGCACAAACTGCGTGGCACTGGGCAATCCCATGATCTCTTCATCAGACTAAGCTGTCCAGTGCTCTGCAAGCAATAGACACATTTGTCATATCCAGGCTCGCCTAGGCGTAGCCCACCATTTTTCTTTTTCTCGCATTCTACCTGCGGTTTGCTCTAATTCACAACCCTATTCAATAGTATTTTCTGGATTTTGGGTACCAACCATTAATTAATATTGTAGCTCTCTGTAGTAGCTAGGTTACATTTCAATTTATATTTAGTGCGTTAGCAAATCATTATGTTATCAAATGTCCGCCTTGATCAGCGCCTGCATGATGCGCTGGGCAATTAGTATTTCACCAGCAAGATGGCAAATTGCCTGTCAGTGTGTTGGCTATCAAGATAACGCAGGAGCTGTGACAGCTCTACGTTAACGCTGAACTTCAACTTTGATTAAAAAAACATTTGTATTCTTATCCACCAGTTTGCAAAAGGACTGTAGCAGTCCCTCGCTTGATTTTGACGTTCATTGTGGCAATGACATACCAGGTACCCAGGCCACGTACGTTCTACAAGACTTTTGAATTGTTATATTGTTGCCATAGGCGGCGAAAGCCCTTACACAGGTGCTGGGATAGACCAGCATTGCAATGGCAATGCAGCGCTGCGCATGCGCATGCGCAGCGCCTCACATAGTCGAAGAGAGTGCTCCCAGTTATCCCAAGCAAGTATTCATCCAAAATATATAAATAAAATGGCGGAAGAGCTGAAGCCGGGCCGCCTTGCGGCGGCAGGAAACACGAGCTGTTTGCCGGCAAAACTACAGTATCCATGCTGGCAGTGCATTTTAAATGCAATTTTACGGGGGAGTCTCACATGGACCATGCAGATCTGCAGCTTCGGCTGGCCTTTCTATTGGATAAAAGCTCAATGCACAGAGAACTGCCAGCCTTCAGCAAGGCTATTATTTCTGTAACACCAGCGTAGGATTGGTATGGTACTTTTTTTTTGTTATAAATTATTCTCCATCGCTATTACCCTCTTGCTCTCCGTCACCACTTCGAGTGAAGGGCAAGGGCGTGCAACAGCAATGCCCTAGTATGTGAAGTATTTACATGCCAACGTTAACGTGTGCACATTGTGGCCGCATTGAGCCTTTTCTGCGCACTGAGAGCAAGTGTTACAGCCTGCGATAACTAGATTACACGGTGAAATCAAGCAGCTGTTGCCAATATTGCATAGCTATGGAAGGTTGGCCAATCGCCTGAGGCGGCATTCCACCAACATTGTCTCTATGGTACAAACATATGACAGAATCTCAGAGCATGTAGAGCACTGCGCCACTAGAAGAGCATACTGGCACGTGTGTAGAACGCAGTTGAAAAACCATCTGATTTGTCAATATTGTGAAACAGGAAAACCAGGTACACTACAAGTGCACCTGGGTAATTTACCAAGTGACATATTCATACATCCTGCACGGATCAGTGCCTCTGCAAGGCACTAGCAAACAGGAGAGCAGTCCCAAGGGGTAGTACTAGTGCAAGAAACATGGAGAGCACCGCACATCCTCACCCACAGCTGATCATTTGTGTTGCTTAGCCCTACGCCTGTGCTGCAGCCCTATGCTTCTGCTGAAGCTTCCTTCACAAAGTGCTCAGGGAGCGCCAGCTTGATGGCCTCATACCCCATGATCACCCTGCACTCGTTGGGGTACATCTCCTTCGCTGCAAGTGACCTCAGGAGCTCACGTGCGTTGCTCACCAGCCTGTCCAGCTCCTTGAGGCTGAAGGGTATCTCACCGTGGTGCATTGCGTTCCTTGTCAGCAGGTCTTCAATGCCAGACAGCAAGTCAGTGACTGGAGTACCCATCACCTCAGCCAGCTCCTGGGTCGTTTCGGCAGCGCTGCCCCCCTCACGCCAGGGGTCAGCCATGTTGTTGGGTGGTGCCAGCAGCTTCTCAGATCCACAGGCAACGCTGAGGATTGCAGCAGCCGCTGATGTCACCTAGGGCTCTGCCATGATTGCCAGCTGGGTCTGCATCTCTGCAATCTTGTCCTGCAGCGAGTCCAAATCAAGTCCTGGGGCTGACAGCGTCACGGTGAGGTTGTCTTCACCAAGCTTCATGTCAGCAAGGTTGTCAATGTCCAGCTTCATCCCAGCCCGTGGCCCGTCAGTGACCACCACTGACACCACTGTGAAGTCCTCTGGCTTCATGCCTGCGGAGCGCCACACAGCTATGAACCACCACGGTTGTATAAGTGACAGCAGCTGGTTGAAAACAGAAGTACTCTGTCAACGACTATTGGGTTTGCCACAGCAGTTTGTGTACCTCTTGTTTGCAGAGTGCGTTCCGGAGTTAGTCACCCAGCTGTAGTTCCGACACACCAAGATGTTGGTACCAAGCAACCTGAAAGGTTACCTGTAGGCTGCGTAAAGCTCATTAACCAAAAACCCAATTGCCGTGTCACAGCATATCTTGCAGCAAGCAACACACACTTGAAGGGTTATCATCCTTCCATCTAGATCTGTTTTTTCACCCACCCTTGTCCTCCCGTGGCATTCTTGATGATGCATGCATGCATAAAGCTGTCGTTCCTCGTTCTACATATTCCTGAACCGGCTTTTTCAACTTGCAACACTGTGTCACTGCTGCTGACAGTGTGTAACGATACATGCCTCCCTGAACCTGTTGTTGGTTTGGGTTGCACCCAAAGTCACTTCTCTCCAGCCAAGGCCACGCAGTAGTGACGCTCATACGACAGGAGTACCTCCTTCAATACTGAAGCCTGAATCAAGCCCAACCTGCGGTGTTAAAGCGTTTGTCAGGCCAGCAAAGTCAGGTGGGTTGCAGCCTGTCCTGTTGCCTTGATGGTTGCTTCAGGTGCTTCAGGTACTTCAGGCTCTTGTCCCTCAGGCTTGACAAACACACAAGGCAAGATCGGTTGTCATCGTGCAAACTTAGTGCACCCATCAGCAGTCAAGGTGGTGTACTCATGCTAATCCTCACCATGCAAGGCTTGGACAGCAGACAGCAGGCTTGTTAGGCTCACCATGCAAGACTGCTGTCCACACAGTGGCCATATAGTGGCCTTCCCTTTGCTGCTGGAACCCTTGACACTTCTTACCTGCCGTGCAGCAAGCAATCAACCCTCAGCAATCAACCCTCAACAAGGGACATGGCCAGCAGCAGCAGCCCAGCGGTGCCAGACCAGCAGTCGCATTGCTGCCCCATACATTCCCTCCCAGCCGACCTGCTGCAGCGCATCTTTGGGTACCTGCCCTTCCATGAGGACCCAGATCCCAGGGAGGAAGACCACACGCTTGGCAACGAGAGGTTATGGCACAAAGCGCAGCTGCAGCTGGTGTGCAAGCGCTGGCATGGGGCGCTCTCAGGTCCAAGTGAGGCATGGGCGGAGGTGTGGTGCCGGCGCCCCACCAAGCTGTTTTTGGACTGGCTGTGCCCCAGGCTGGCAGCAACCACACAGTTCACTGCCTACAGGGCACCTCACAGGACAAACTGCGGGTGCTCAACAGCCTCAACCCATCCTACCTCCATTACCTCACAGTCACTGACCCCCTGGAGGACGATTACGGGGAGGGTGGTTTCCACGGGGATAGCGTGGGGCAGCTGCTTGAGGCTACCTTCTGTCTCACCTCTTTGTCCATCTTACAACTGCAGCTGGACTGCACGCCGCAGCGGGTGGCGCCCTACCTGCCAGCCATGGCAGCACTGGTCAACTTGGAGGAGCTGGAGCTCAGTGCTGGAACCAAACTGCCCATTGCTCAGCATGAGTGCCCCGAGCTGCCATTCCTGCCCAAGCTTTTCAATGTACAGTTGACAACGAGCTTTGCGCACTACGTGTCAATGCTGAAAAACCAGGCTGGACTGACAAGCTTGCATATCACTGAAGGACATGGACATGTTCCGACTGGGGAGCAAGTATCGGCACCTACGGCACCTACGGCACAAGTATTGGCAGTTCACTCAGCTGAAGACCTTGTGGGTGGAAGGCTGCTGGTCAAATATGCCCCCTGGCTGCTTCCCCTCGTCACTTCAGAGTCTTGGCTTCTCTTTCGAAGCTCCTAAGGCTGTTAATGCCATGGCGTTTTTCTCACACCTGGTCCATCTGACCAAGCTTTGCCTGGGTGGGCAAGGCCTACAGCGCTTGACCCCTGCCCTGGCCAACCTCACCAAACTTCAAGTGCTCACGGTATGAAGCCTTGCAGAGCCGCTCATCCTTCCAGTCATGCCCAGCCTCACACTGCTCGGGGCGTGCAATGTGCGCAGCGTGCAGCTCCAGGTGCCAATCAATCCTAAGTTACGTTTGGCGCAGTGGTCCAGCCGGCGGGTTAGACAGCGACCAGGGGTATATAAACAAGGACCACAAGACAAAGTGGTCATCATCAAGGGACGGCATGGCACATACAGCATGGGCGTGGATGCAAATGACGGTGTTGTGGTGCACATAACACAACACCTGCCTCCCGGGAATGCCCCGCCCCCTGGTGACTGGGTGAGCGAGGCAAGGGAGGAGCTGGAGCAGTCACTGCTCCAGCTCCTCCCTTGCCTCGCTCACCCAGTCACCAGGGGGCGGGGTGGATGCACACTGTGGACGGGGTGTGTGCCGCTGGATCACGAGATTGCTTTTGATGCCCACAGGGATCACAAGATCGCAATGGATTGTCATGCCATGGAGGCTCTAGGGACGAATGTACATGTGGATTGAATTTCTGGTGGCAAATTGCTTACATGGCAATGATTATGTTGCATTGTGCTGTGCCCCATCATTGCTCACGGCAGGTACAATTGCAGTTCTTGTTCACCTCCTGGGAGCGTACTAGCACTGCAGTTTTGTTAGTGGATCCGTGTGTGCCATCTCAGAGGGCCATTAACCCTAAACTTGCAAGACTTTCGCGTATTGTATTTTCAAGCAATTTGGGCATTGCCACTGGCACTACCGGGATGTATTTTATAAAGGATGCTGGCTTGTGGTTTTCCGCCATGTGTGGACGCGCTTTGCTTCTTTCTTCCTGCTTTCTGCTTGCTTTGATCGCACGCCATCATATGAATTATGACCCGAGCTGAGCTACACGGTGTTGTAACTATTGCCAGCAACTCATTGCCCAGCTGATACTGTAATTGTAACATAATTTACAATAAATGAGATCTGGTTTGTTTTCCCCCGGGAACTTATTCAATAAGGTATTGAGTAAACTGAAGGTATACTGAAAGCCTGGCGCACAGTCAAAAGGTAATGTATTCTCTGTCTTGCCAAGAAATTTGAGAAGTATTAATGGAAAAGAGACGCAGCGTGAAAAGTGCGGCTTCATAACCACGCATAGCCTCACTCTGTCACGCCTAGGGAACCTGTCTCAAGGCCAGTGGGACAGACCAAACAATGTCTGTAACATGCACACACAAATTTCTCATATTAACCTGATACCTGGTACCTGGCACTATCATAGCAAATACCCAATTGGCGTGTCACAACATATCTTACAGCAAGCAACGCGAACTCGAAGGGTTATCGTCCTTCCATCTAGATCTGTTCTTTCACACACCGTGTCCTCCCCGTGTTATTTATTCTTGAGAATGCATGCATGCATAGTTGGTTTCTGTAGAGCTATATCTCACGGCCGTTCCCCGTTCTGCATCCTCTGCAACAGGCTTTTCGGGTTGCAACATTCTGTCACATCTGCTTAGTGATACATGCCACACGGGTGCTAACCTCCCTGAGTTTGATTTAGTTGTCACCAAAGCCACTTCTTTCAAACCAAAGTTGTAACGCTCATCACCGGCGGCAATATCCCCTTCGGCACTCAACCCAGCCTGCGGTGTTAAAGCGTTTTTCAGCCCAACTGAGTCAGGTGGGTGTCCCTCCTGTTGCCGTGGTGGTTGCTTCAGGTCATCAGACTCTTGTGCAAATGCCAAGCTTGACAAACACACTTTGCAAGACCATTAAACAGTTCTCTTCCACTACCATGCATACCTAGTGCACCCATCACCAGTTATCTTTCACGGTGCTGATCAACCCCAGGCACCTGTCCTATCCCACACTGTGGCGAGCCCTTTGCGATTGGGTTATTGTCAGCACATACACAAGACAAAAGAGGTTAATTTAAAGCACATACTTCTCTTAGCTGGGGGTGCATCAAGCCAGGTACTCTGGACTTGGCAGCGGCGCTGCCAGCAGTGCAGTGCAGATCAGCCACACGGGCCTGCCGGAGTTTCCCAGTTGGCGACATTGTTTGCTAGGTTCCGTAACCATCTGGGTGGGGCACTACTCATGGTGCGGGTAGGAGGTTACGAAACCAACTACGAACGAGCTCTGCCCTGCCCAAACGAGCTCTGCCCTGCCCAAACACCTGCTTTGATTGCAAAGCGACCAAGTACCCAAGCACAGCACCATGCTTGGTAACCAGACTGGACCGATCTGTGCCATCATCGTCATGTCGGAGCACCGGCCATCACCACCACCATCCAGGCTCGCGTGTACCCAACTTCAGCCCTTGCCTCCACCAAGCTCAAAGGATGGTGTTGAGCCTCTGGGCAAATACATCACAGATCCCAACGATGGCGCATACATGTCTGGTTTCTTCCGCCCGCTACAAGGGCACCCTCAGCCTTGTTGTCGGCGAGGGTGCGCTTGTTATGGAAAGAAGTCCGGCATGTACGAGCCACCTAGAGGGTATTTGCTGTCTTTCATTAGAGGCTCAACACCCTCCTTTGAGCTTGGCTGTCTTGCAGTGTCTGCCTAAGATTCCTTGATAGGCACAACCCGACACTCCGGCAAGCGAGGTTCTGAAAGAAATGCATGGTAGCACATGCCATTCCCGTTCCCATGGCCATGGTAGGTGGATGAAAAAGCTGCATGCCGTGGTGATGGACATCGATGAGAACATTTGTGTCATGTTTGTTCTTCACCACTGGCATGCACCATTTTTCTCCACCTACCATACGCAGGGGAATGGAATCGAGGTCGGGCCCTTCCCTCTCCACCTTTCCAAGATCTTGGAAGGCTTAGCAATGCATGCAATTCCAATTCCTATGGCCATGTCCCACTGTCATGCAGCCTTTCCCTCCACCGTCATGAACAATGGAAATGGGAAATCGAGGCTCGGCCCATGGATATTGTGGCCAAGCCCTCCCATAGCCTGCAGCGGCTGTGGCTGAGACTGAGAGCCATTGGTTGGGGACCCTTGGATGGGGTATTGTCAAATATGAGAACTTTCAAGTCCGGCAGATCGGCAGGGCTGACCTGCATGCAGCGCCTCTGCCAAGCCTAGGACGATTTGGCTAGATGCATTCAACTCTAGAAAAAAGTAAGCGCTGAGTACCTCCTTTGTCTGTCGATGGCGTCTACCTCAGCACATACACAAGACAATGCAGGCACTCAGCACGTACTTCTCCCAGCTGGGTGCATCAAGCCAGATCGTCCTGGACCTAGCAGAAGCGCTGCATGCAAGTCAGCCCCTCCCATATGCCGGAAATTGGCCACACTTGGCGACATGCCCATTCCCAAACCATACTGATTAGGTGGGGCATTCACTCATACAGATTTCCCTAACCATACAGGTTGGGTGGGGCATTCACCCATGGTGTGGTAGTAGGTTTGGGGACCAACTGCAAACGAGCTCTGCCCTGCCCAACCACATCGAGTGTTGTTGGGCAGGGCAGCGGTTGCTGATATCACATACGAGACGACTAAAGCCACACCGCTTTGGTTGCAAAGCGATCAAGTACCCAATCACGGCAGCATGAATTGTAAC
This sequence comes from Heterotrichella gracilis, assembly GCA_032358255.1. Lineage (NCBI taxonomy): Eukaryota > Xanthophyceae > Tribonematales > Xanthonemataceae > Heterotrichella > Heterotrichella gracilis. Next base: position 45,847 of record JAULBX010026163.1, read on the forward strand.
CAAGACGCGTGACCAGACTGGGACCGACCTGTGCCATCATCATGTCGTGTGGAGCTGCCTGGGGAAAGCAAACCTCCCTCAAAGCTCTGCCAATCACCATGCCGTGCCCCGTTGACGCTCATCGAAGCATTCTTCAGCTCGGTCTGCCCTGCCAGCTTCAGCTTCCAGTCCACGTACCTCGCTGATGACTATGTAACCTAAACCCAGCTCCTCCTGTCTGCATCCAGGCTAAAATGGCCCCAGATGGACCCCAAAATACAAACACTGCTTGAGGTACTTGAGGAAGAGCGAGAGCCACACTGGGTTCACACCCCGAAACCAAAACAAACACGCTTAGCCGCCAGCTGAATGCAACCCTCCTACGGGACTCCCGTCCTTGCAAACCAACCCATCACCGCTGCCCTTCAACTCGAGGACATTCACATTTGACATGTGACCCAATATTTACACATGCCTTTGAAAATGGCGGTGTATTAGGCGGAGATCCAGAAATTCCCACTTAAAATGGTTTCGGGATGATGACATTTCAGTGTCGGAAACCTAGGACGGACCAAGCAGCACAGTGCCAACGGTAGTAACCACTTCCACTCGACTTCCCTGGCCCCCTCTTGATACCAAGCAGTGACAACACTTGTCGCACGTACCTTGTTCAGCCCAGCAACAGCCCGCAGCACGGCGTTCCTTGTGCATCGGTGGTGTGGTCAGCAACATCGGCCATGGCACACACGGTGCAGCGTGCCTTACGCCTGCTCCCTGATGCCCCTGCCCAACGAGCAATCCAGGTGATTGAGGCCTGCGCACACCGCTATGGGGAACTAGGCTGGAGGTCAATGCCCTAGAAGGCATATGCGTTCGCAAGAGCACTGTACTGGACGTGCAAACGGCTGAAACTGTAGTGGGCACTTGGCATGCACTTGCATGCATGCATGTGACAGACTTGGTTAGTAATGCAATGTAGCAGTACGTCCAGCTAGCAGTCACCGTTACATATACTGCGCCCATCAGACGTTTCTAGATAGCCTTTATGCCATTTCTGGGCACGTAAACTTCGAAAGTGTGCATATGCATGCATTCATACCCGTGGACTGGATTGCGTGTAACTAACATGCCCATGGGCAGTATGGCATACACACACCGCCATCACTGCGCAAAGGTCACAGCGCAAAGGATTTGCAGTCCTCTCAGGCGCCATCACATTACGGGGGTTAAGCTGTGCACACCCCTCCTGGCACCACCAGCTTGATGTCCTATTACCGCCCGCTTACACAGGCAATGGGCCTTGCACCACCCTCCCACCGTCCCACCACCACCAGCGCCATGCGCATTTTGCTTATAATGTATGTCCTCGTGTCCTTTTTTCTTAAAACAGAAGTTTCTTCCCGCATGCAAAGGCGCTGGGCATCGCACCCACCTCCTCCTGCCACCAGCAGCAGCAGCAGCGCAGCTCCACCGGAGGCATACCTCTAGAGCGCCAGGACCGGATATTGCTGCAAGGGATGGTGTTCCATGGGTATCACGGGGTGCTGCCAGAGGTGGGAAGGGAACCCTAAATTAGGGTTCTAACCAGTCTAGGACTAGGACCCTGCTTTAAAACCCTTGCCCATCTGCACAACCCTCTACATGGTGTTCCATAGGTACCACGGGGTACTGCCAGAGGTGGGTAGGAAACCCTAACCAAGTTGTTAAACCCTAAACATGAAAGCATTACACTGCCCCAAATCTCCTTGCTCAACCTCTGACAGCACCCCGTGGCACACCATCCCGTAGAGCAGGACCTGGTCCTCACGCCCTGTGGAAAACCCTAAATAAGGGTTCAGCCTGGTCCCAACGTGGTGCTCACGACAACCCCAACCAGTCGCTGTGTCATGGTGTTGCATGGGTGTATCACGAGTTTTGCCAGGGGTAGGAGGGAATCCTTAGCCAGGGTTCTACATACCTGTTCCAGGCAGTGGCACAATAACTCCGCATTTCCTGGCATTCTCTCCCCTTCATGTGTTTTCTGGAATGCAACATTACCTTGGCCGTTTCCCCCTTCCAGGAGCGCACATTAGGTCAGAAGTTCATTGTTGATGCCGAGGCGTTTGCAGACCTGAGCAGGGCGGGCGCCAGTGATGACATTGCGGACACTGTGTCCTATGTTGACATCTACAGGTGAGTGAACGGGCTGTGCATCTGCGTGTTCTTGGCTGGACGCATCTAATTGCTTGTCCTGTTCTGTTTTGCACGCCCATCAGTTCAGTTATGGGCATCTTTAAACCCTAAAAGGAGCCCTAAATGTGTAAGTGGTGCATTGGTGCAAGCTCTACCAAATCTCCAAATTGAATACCCTAAAACCTTTGGGCATTGTTGACCTCCCTGCCCCCAATATATGATGTACCCCCCCTACAAATGGAGTCCCTGTTGCCTTCACCACCATTGAGAGCAACTTATCCCCCCCTCCTTTCTGCCGTGTAGTACCGTCCAGAGGGTCATGTGCGGTCCCCCCTACCAGCTGGTTGAGAGCTGCGCCCACGCCATCGCTACGCAGGTCAGTTCATTTGCACCACACCATTGGTGCACAGGTTGATTGGAAGAACTGACCCTACCCTCATTTTCGTGAGGGTGACGTATGAAAAAAATTCATGAAAATGTTGCATGTCTGACTTCGCAGGCCTTATACCATTTGTGGATGTATAAACTCATCCCCAACCTTTGAACTTGGATGCAAATTTGTGTCTTTGTCCCATGTCCGGGTATTCAACACTGCAGCATCAAAGGCATGCCCCTCACCACCCCACCCACCCACCCACCAGTTTTGAACCATTTTGGTATGTCCCAGGTGCTGAGTGAGCAAGCGCTTGTGAGCGGCATCCATGTGCGGGTGCGCAAGCCCCACGTGGCCATCCCCGGGGTGCTGGAGTCGCTCGGTAAGAGGAAAAATAGGCAAATAAACATTAAATAATTGGTTCTACAAACTGTGATGATTTCAGTACTCTTCTCAAGTTTGAGGGTGTTGGTTGAGTGAGATACAGAGTGAGGGGGGATATTGGTGAATGTGGAGGTTGCGTTTCGTACTCGATGGGTTGCCAGCTGCGGATTATTGTGGAGGCACAAGCCGCACAGTGCGTTACATGAAATGATGGAGTTTTGTGAGGTTAAAGCTGATTAATTTTGGTTTGAATCTGCAAAACAAACCCTGGTGGCAATCTGTGCTGGCGCCGGCGCAAATGCAACTGCAGATGTGTTAAGTTCCCGTATGCATTGCTACCACACAGTTTGGTTTTTGCTGTTGTGTTTGTGCCAACTCTTTGCCATGTGTTCTTCAACACATATCGCTGCCACTGTGATGACATCCAGTGGATGATGTATCCCATTCTATTCCCCCTGCAGGTGTGGAGGTGCGGCGCTACAAGCGGGAACAGACATAGGCAGGAGGCACAGGCAGAAGGAACCTAATCATCTGTTGTTAGTGAATGTTAGTGGGTTATGTTAATTGCTTGGTATTTGTTTGGGTAGGGGTGGTGGGGGTATTTTCCATGGCTACGCCTCAAAACTATTGCCGCTGTCTACGCAAAACTATGTTGATCGTCTTCTCTTTTATTTCTTTTACAGAAAAGCCCTCCTGCTGTACCAGTGTACCATGGAATACCAACAACCTGGTGTGGGGTAGTCAATAAGGAAGCAAACTGACCTTGGGAAATGTGGTAAGACGACTGGCTGCCACACCCTTTTCATTGTAGTGCTTTGCCATTTATGGCAACTTGCAATAAAACAGGGATGTTCGATGCCTTTCCCAGTCACTGGCCTCGTGACTCCGCCCTTCATTGCAGGGTTGTTTTGGGGAAGACACTCTTCATTCTTTTACCATGTTTATGATTCTTGTTTGGTTAAGCCTAACCAGCACTATATATTTGGGTTACAAGCCTATCGACATCATGGTGACTGGAAATTACTGCAATTCCCAATGAAAGCGGGGGTATAGCTCAGTTGGTAGAGCGCTCGCTTTGCATGCGAGAGGTCTAGGGTTCGATTCCCTATGCCTCCAATACTTTTGCTCGTATCCTTCCTATTCGTTCTTTGTTCACTCTATCTTCAGCATCACCCTGCAACCATGGTTAACCACCTGATACCATAGTATGAGAAGGTGTTGTGTCTTTCGCTGTGGCACACAGTGTGGGCGGCCATTGCCAAAACTACGGGACAGTGATTGTCACAATCGCGAAAGCGATGCATCTCTACCTATGCTCGGTGTATCCCCGTCCAAACCTAGGACCGAAACCTTACATATGCAAACCAGCAACATGAACCTGCAAGGCCATCGTAACCAACGTCGAAGACAGCATGGTTCCGCCACCACCCACCCCGCCACCACCACCACCACCAGCAGCAGCAATGGGGTTGTTGGACCTGCCGGAGTGCCTGCTGGTGGAAATGCTGAGGCGGATGGACGTGGCGGCGGTGGCGGCGGCGTCACAGACGTGCAGACTGCTGTTTCGGCTGTGCTGTAAGTGGTAGCGGGCCGGGCATCGTCGGTTGCTGTTTTTACGGCATGCGGGGGACCCATATGCATGCATGTTGGAATTGTACCCTAGCCCCCCAAGGGATGTGTGAAACGGTCCGTTGACTTTGTGAAAAAACTCAGATCGCAGGGTGTGAGCAGCCCTGGTCCGTTGTCGCCAAGCAGGTCATTGTACACCATAAACCCTAACCCTACGCCCGAACCCTAAACCCTATGCCATCCACAAGGCCATGACAGTTGCGCTGCACGATATCCCCATTTTGTACCACGAAGAATGACCGCCCCTGTGTGTTAATTGCAGCATCAGACGAGCTGTGGGAGCCGCTGCCTGACGGTGAGACTCTAACCCTAAACCCTATACCCTAATCGCCCCCCACTAAAACAGCGCACTGGCATTCATTGCCAGTTCATTGCGCTTCATGCTGCATGCCTTGTGCCTCGCCCGACCGTTGCCGGTTGGCATGGCACGTCTCCACAGCTCTTAAACAACGATGTTGTTAGGGTGCAAAGTGTAGTATTGACTGGGGTTACCAAACAGTCCCTGTGTCAACACGCACTCTGACTGCACACCTGTGACGCTGCCTCAATCCTTGCTGCATGCCAACATTATGGAAGGTTTTTGCTTCAAGCCTATCAAGGAATGTTGCCTGACACACGGTGTGTGTATGCTATGCAGAGGACGGTGTGCGAGCGGCTGTGCGCCACTGCATGGCGCAAGCGCTGCACCTGCCGCCACAGGTGCCACTGAAACCCTACCAAAACCCTACCAGAAAATCACCGTTCTCATACTCTACCATATGGTCCCGCATGAACCGTGCCTAAGGGCTTCACCCATCGGGAAGTACATGTAACCACACTGTCGAGTGACTTGGGAGCTGTGTGGGCTCCTCCAATAACCATCAATTGTGCTTTAGTTTATGTAGTTTGAGAGACATAAGGCTTGCGTGCGCTTCTCCTGCCACCCTCAGGGTTTTGTTTGCCTCATGTAATAGGGTTTCACCTGCAACTTTAGGGTTTTTGCCTGCTTCATGTAATAGGGGTGTGTTCCCACCATTTGTTTGGCACAGGTTTTCCGGGTGGGGTGGCAGCGGGGGGGTGCAACCCGCTTCCCTGTCACTGTCAGCCTGCTTGGTTTGAGGGGGGTATTACACACGCATGATGTGCTGGGGAGGGCACAGGAGGCGGCGCAGGCAATACAGGTGGGTGTGGGGGCCAGGAGAAGGAGGAATACGAGGTATCACAATAGATGTACCCACAAGGATCTAGCATTGCATTCATTGCTTCAAATTGCAACTTTAACCCAAGCTCATCCATACGTCCACCCTACCTCGCCGTACACGTGACACCCCATGCCCACAGGAACGGGCCGAGAGGGCCCGGCTTCGATTGCGCGCTTGGTCCACATCGGGCAATGTGCCTTGGCGTGCGGTAGCTGAGGCGGCGGTGGTGCATTGCCGCGCAGACAGGAGCAACATTCGCATGGCGCTGCACCCTGAGCAGGTGAGGGGGGGACTTCTAGTTAGGGTATGAAAAAGGCTGGCTTTAAAGATGTAGCCCTTGTCATGCAAAACCTCACTTTGTGCTGTGTTGCAAATGGACCCTTGGCTATGGTTGGGGTGGTGCACTGCCGTTCAGCCAGTAGCAGCATGGGCATGAGGCTGCACCTTGAGCATGTGGCGAGGGAGTCCTGTTGTTAAGGGTGGGAGGAAACCTTAGTTAGGGTTGTGATGCATCGTGTTGCTCCCCTCTCCATACTCCCCCACTTATCACACAACCCGGTTTCCGTTCAGTGTGTCCCCTTTTCTCATCTGACCCTGTTATCTTCCCTCTGGCTCAGCTGCTTTGCCTGGCCTTCCCTACCCTTCAAGCTCTCCCCTGCCCCCCCCTGGCAAACCCACGGGAGGACTCCACCATCACTGGAACCAGCGTCTCCATCCCCCACTCTCCCCACCCGCTGCCCGACAGGTGGGGGGCGGTGTGTGCCTGGCTGGAGGCGTGGCAGGGGGCTCGTGTGGGGGGTGGTGGGGTGCTGAGGATGGCAGGGGATCTGCCAGGTGGCAATCAGGGGGTGGCTGTGCACCAGCTGAGGAGGGGAGGTGAGTGGAATTCATTTTAAGTCTAATCATTCAATGTGTTATCAGTTTATCTATATTCTATATTTTACTAGTGATAACACTTTAGACGCAGAGATTTCACACCACCTTAGCCGTGCAGGTGGCTCCTTTGCTGGCGGCGACAACGCTGGCCATTGCAACTTCCTAAAGAGGGTTGAAACTGCTGTCAACTGCCTGCATTGTATAGATTGGATCTGAGGCGGGCCTGTGACGCTGCCAGGCCACAATCAGGCGAAGCCCTTTGCAACGCTAATAATTTGTGTGGCAACGGGCTGCAGTTACAGACCCCAATGCCGTGCTCAAACACCCCAATCCCGGCTGCAGGGTTTCCATCCGCCTTGCCGCCAGAGTACACCCTATTGGAGCGTCACATCAATTGCCTGTTGGCATCAATCAAGAGCGCTTTGATCGTGGACAGGGGCCACTCATTTACAGATGATGGGAGGCACGAACCCACACAGCCACAGCCACAGCCACAGCCACAGCCACAGCCACAGCCACAGCCACAGCCACATGACCCTCCCTGCATGGGCTGCGTGTCTGACCTGGCAGCAGCCCTTGCTGACGTGGCGCCAAGCTGTAGCGGGGCAGGCACTGCGGACGCTGAGCTGGCAATGGCGCTGTTGCGGCTGCCAGGTGATGATAGCCCCACTGGGTTGCTATCTTTTGCAATGTATTTGTTGCATTGCCAGGCGTAGCATGGACAATAGCCAGCCTTTACCCTCCCCCTGAATCCAGTGCAATACCATCGAGCTACCGTTCTCCGTTTGGCTGCATTGCTGGAATGCTCGCAAGTTCCAACAACCTTATCCTTACTTTCTCCATCTTGCAGGTACCGCTGCTGCTGACTTGGCAAGGCACCGCCACTCACAGGCCACCACACCCTCATCACACACCGATGCATCACCTCAACTTGCAGCCCTGAGGTACCTTTTCGATGATGTCATCGCCCACCTTCGGCGCCAAGGGTCCCAGGCCGCCCAGCGTGCGCAAAACCCTTTCCTAGGGTTGACGGGTGAGCAGCCGGGGGCGCAGCCGGGGTGGGTGGATGACCTCGTTCAGCTCCAGGCAGCTGTGCAGCGGTTCAATATGGATTCGTGTGTTCAAGAAGAGGTTGTGGGCCTGGTTCAGCCAGAGGGGGTTGAGGCCGGGGTTTTGGGGAGCAGTGGAGATCCCAGCTCGCGGGTTGGAGATGCAGGAAATGAGCATGTGGGTGGCTCATCAGCCCATGGGAGTGCAATCTGCAGCCAGCGTGACAAGGGGGAATCAGCATTATCAGCTAGTGCTGCAGAGCATGCTACTGCCCATGGGAGCAGATCCCTGACTTTCGGACAGAGGGGGGGGTTGGGGCTTTTCGGCTGGGGACTGCCATTCATGCCATGCTGGGGCGCAAGAACGGTTGGGAATGGTGGGGTTACGGTGCAGCAACCAGGTGATGCGGAGACAGGCTGTGGATGCAGCAGGGATCCCAGCTTGGGATTGCATGACGCAGGAAACAGGCGCTTGAGCGATGGTCCCTCAGCAGATGGGGGATCGACAGCCAGCCAGCCTGGCACGAGTGGTGCTGCCTCATCGTCTACCGCACAAGCTCCCCCTACTCCTACATGTCGGAGCCAGGCATCTGTTGCTTCCAGGGAGGGAAATGCCCGGGGTTTTGCTGGGGATGGCCACCCATCCCAGGGCGGGGCGATGAAAATCCTGTCAACCGTCCACACCTGTGGAAGGGTTTCGGCTGGCTCGGACCCTACAGTGTGTGGCCTCAGCAGCAGTCTACCGAGCGCCGCACTCGGTAAGGTTTTGGAGGGCGTGGTGCACGGCGACAAAACCCTAGCGGCGACCCTAACAAGGGTTCGGCTGCAGGTGCAGGCCTACAAGGTGCTCTCCTTAATAGTTTCCTTCCACGACCCCCTTGCTGGGAGGGTGAGAAGGGAGGCAGCTGGGTAGGGTTTAGGGTTTTAGATTGGGGTTAGTTGAATTCCTTGCAGCAGACCATGATGTGCAAGGCGTGTGGCCACTGTTGGCAGATGCACTCCACCTTGGGCATGCGTGTATTTGTAAAATGTACTTGTTTTTACTTGGTTGCATGCCGGTTGCCTGTTGTGTCAGCACTGGTTTGGTTTACTGTGGGGATCTGGACTGAACGGTCGCCCTTGTATTTTCTACCTGCTGTAGACATTTTTATCAAGCACAAACACAGCGTATCATTGCAGCAACTGGATTTGTGTTTGCTTGGTTTACACAATAAGCAATCAGCTGGTTCATTGCCTTATCAGCCGCTCGGATATGGGGCACCCACCAGTGACTTGAGTGCCCATCAACAGGGTGTGGGCTATTGTGTAATACAACCATTAAGGTTCAACAAGACCTGATCTCATTGATGAGCCTGGTCGTTGGCATGGATTTTCCGAGCAGTCTCAAACTTTGCCACAGTGTGTGCTTGGCCTGTGAGAGAATGCCACCACAGAGTATCTGGTCATGCCTCTGGCAGCATCTGGTGCATCCAATGGCTTGCTTCACTCGTGTGTGTGAACATATCCACTCACTTGTCTGGGTGGCCTGTTGCGTGACTTACCAAACCACAAATGGGTGCATGTGGTGGACATGCGGGGATGGCATGGTGTGTCTTAGTGTGCCAACCAATATCTGCTATTGCAAGGATAAGTGTCAATAGGCACAACAAAACATATACCAGTACTATTGGTCTTTCTTTGAGTAGTTTACTCAGAAGGTTCATCACTCCTTTGAGACCCTAACTTCCCCGAGTTTGCTGTTTGCGTTTCTCCCCAACTTCCAGCTGCCTGCTGACTGCCCCTGAATGCACTTCAAAAACTTGTTGATAAAAAGGAAGCCACTTTGACAACGTCACAAGCTCTATGTCCTCAACTAACGAGACGTCAACTGCTGTTCGCCAGTCCGTTTGCCGCCTATACCCCTTGTGCAGCTCAGATCGCCGTGAAACGCATGCCATCTTGCAAGCTTGACAGCCGAGGACATCAGGGCTCAAGCCAAGGTGAGGTTAAAAGGCGCAGTGAAGCGAGAATCTGACCACAATATCAGGCTTAAGAGCAGCATCAGTGTCCAAGGGCCGTTTCGTGCACTCCAAATTAATCCATCCATCTGCAAAGCTTTAGATGGCCACCACCCGGTGCCACGTTGGTAGACCTACCTCAGTCTCCATGCAGCGTGGCCTCGACACCAACTCAATACGTTTCAAAGCTCAAACTTTCTGATAAAGCTAAGACTTGGGTATAGAACTTGATAGTGGCATGGATCATAGGCCTAAGCTGTCTTTTGGGTGCTCTGCTTTTTGAACAAAGTTGAGCACACAGGTTCTATTGCTAGCACCCTTAAAGGTCCTCGCGTACCTCTTTGACACTGTCCTGCAGCTCTTGGCAGTAGGCCTCGCTGCCACCACTGGACTGCACAGCAGTGTCTGAAGTGTGCCTCTGCCCCTGCCCCTCAGTCAATCTTTCAAGAGGGTTGATGTACATCCTTTGTCAAATTGCAGGGCAATCTTGGTAGCGTGAAACCCTCCTCATGACTTGTCAGAGCTAGGCATGCCCTGCATGTCCCAGGCGACCACCATCCAGTCCAAACAAACACTTGCAAACGACAATATGGCAGCCAGTTCTTCAGCTCTAGCGCACTTTGTTCCTATAGAGAGCAGCACCCTGAAGCTATTGTTCCTTGAGCAGCAAAGGTAAGGCTTGCCAACTGCGTGTTGTCAACAAATCATGATATGGCTCTTGGGGTGAGGCATACCCAGGCATGCTCATCTGGCTCCACAGCTGGAATGCAAATACTCACTTATTTACTTTATGTTGTCAAATCGCCTGTACCAAAGGCGTTGAAACGAAATGGATCTTTCTTGCAGGTTCATCAACCACTTTTTTGACACTCTGGACTATGGGCCCATCGAAGCTTTCTGCAAGGTATGGGCGCTCTGGTTTCATAACTGTATCGATACCTGCCCTCTCAGGTTGATGCAATGCGTTATGATGGCAGGGTTGTGACCTGCTCAGTCCATTGATAATTGCTGACCCCTTTCGGGACCACCCACAGGCTTGTGTAGCTGTCTAGGATCACCAGTGTACTTGGCATCGGGTTGGGCAGGTGTTGACATTTTACATGGGCCACTCGCAGGCCTGCTTAGACTGCAAAGGCTGCATTCTGTTCACCGGAGTGGGCAAGAGCGGCTTTGTGGCTCAGAAGATCTGCCAGACCCTGGTGTCCACGGGCACGAAAGCCATTTTCTTGAGCCCTACCGATGCGCTCCATGGGGATATTGGCATCGTCAATGAGGGCGATCTGGTGGTTGCCTTCTCCAAGAGCGGGGCCACTGAGGAGCTGATCAAGCTGCTGCCCTATGCCAAGGTAAGCAGTCCTGGCAGCACCCTGCAAAGCCCTTCATCCCCATCAGTCAGTCAGGGACATGCAATGCAGCAGTACACAAGGTTAGGCGGTCAGGCATACACACGCGGCGCCAAAGAATCACTGCACGCCCATTGGTAATCGTGTGCCCATTCATGCAACGTGCCGTCGACCAGTGGCGCAAGGCATGCAGGCCGGACTGCTTGTCTGGCTTTATAGCTGGAATGCATGTAAGTAGATAAGGAAGCAATGGCTGGCGTTCACATCTGGCTCTCAGGCCAAACAGTCACTGCACAAGCATTGGTTATCATTTGCCCATTCCATGATCATGCAATTTGTCGACCAATGGCGCAGGGCATGTAGGACAGATTGCGAATTTGGCATTATGGCTGGAATGCATTTAAGCAGACAGGAAATGCATGAAGTAGATAGGTAAGCAACTCGTCAACTAGTGGCTGACCTTCACCCTCTGGCTCCTAGGCGAAGGGTGCAACGCTGGTGAGCGTGACCAGCCTCAAGGGATGCAAGCTTGAGCAGCAGTGCGACATGGCCATCCACCTGCCTCTGAAGCGCGAGCTGTGCCCCTTTGACCTTGCGCCGGTCACATCCACCGCCATTCAGATGTTGTTCGGAGACACGGTGGCCATCGCCCTCATGCAGGTGTGAAATTAGGGTGTAGGGATGGTTGGCGTTTAGGGTTTAGGGTTGGTTGGCAATTGCCCTCATGCAGGTGTGAAATTAGGGTTTAGGGATGGGTAGGCCATTGCCCTCATACAGGTACACATCAACGGTGGCATGTGTGCCCCAAGTGAGATGCATCCACCAACAGTAGACACACGAGATGATTACTCCTGTTTTCCAACATGCTGCAAGAATCAGCCCCATGTATCTCAGGGTCAGTACAGGGTCACCACCTTGTCGCATACAATGCATGCCGCTGCTCATCTCTTATTCTACAATCTGATTTTTTTATAAATTTTTTATTATTATTTTCAACGTTTTCCTTGAGTTTCTTGTTGTGTGCTCCAGGCCAAGAACTTGACCAAGGACGAGTACGCCATGAACCACCCCGCGGGCAGGATCGGCAAGCGCCTCATCCTGCGGGTCACCGACGTCATGATCAAGGGGAGCGACCTCCCCCTCGTGCAGTCAGGCACCTCAGTCGCAGACGCCCTCATGGAGCTCACCAGCAAGGGCCAGGGCTTTGTGCTGGTCATGCAGGACAGCCAGATGCACGGGGCGTTCACCGACGGGGACCTGCGGCGCGCGCTGCAGCGCCTGGGGCCCCACGCGCTGTCCTCCAGGATCGACGAGGTGATGACCAAGTCGCCGCGCTGGTGCGCAAGCGATATCAAGGCCATTGATGCCATGCTGGTAAGGGTGGTTGGCTGCTGGGCTAGGGTCGAGGGATGTGGTTTTAGGGTTAAGGGTTTGCGGACATCAAGGCCATTGATCAAGTGAAGCTGGTAACATACATGGGTGCTGTATGCAAAGGTATTGAATTTCAGCATGCATCACAATGGTTGCACCACAAGAGTGCCTGGGTATCATCGTTGCACCTGCTGCTGCAGTCTGCTAGAGTCCTACACTGCTGATTTGCAGCGCTCTCATCAAACGTATATTAATTGAGAACCCCGCACTTTTGCCACAGGACATGGAGCAGAAGCCCAAGGTGAACTTCCTGGCGGTGGTGGAGGATGGGGCGGTGGTGGGGGCGGTGACGCTGCACTCCTTGGTGTCAGCTGGACTGTAGACGACTCCTAAAGCACACTATATACAGATTGGGTACCATATTATGCACCATCTTAATTTTTTCAGTTGCAAAAGGTCCACCGTTACCATTGTTTTGAATATTCAGAGGGAGGTGCGCATTGCTGGCTGTGCGCACGATCGTGACTGTGAGTGTATTTATGTGAGTACCGATGTGACAGCTTTGGCTTGATAAGAGCTGTGATTTTGTTAGGGCAGAACAAAACCTTCTTTGCTCTTGGGAGTATAAACTCGAGGCTGCTGTGCGGTTTACCTTTCTGACAGCCTTTCAAAGTACCAGATCAGCACCAAACTGGATTCAACCTATCATGATAATCGAGACTTGTATAATATAGCGTAATTGGATATACCTGTAACTCATATTAGCAACACACTTGCTGAAGCAGGATCTTTCAAGCTGAAGTTTAATTTTAATGCCTGTGCATCAGAGCCTCAGCCTGGTTGCTTGACCAACGTTTGATAGTTAGTTTGTGGCGTAGCCCTGTGCGGGTGCCACGTAGGAAGCAGGCAGTCGAGATGTCCCCTGCAGCACAGCTTCCGCAGGCAGGGCGGACCAGTTTTGGCGCGAAACTGTGGACTTGGACAGAAATTCAGCGACCTCTGGCCAAAACCGTTTCACAGTTTCACGGGCCCAGCAATATTACCGCAACACCTCGACCTTGGCTTTCATAACAACGGCAGCAACTTGTTCCAAAGTCTCAAAACAGCCCAGCTGGTCTTATATCTCTGTTTGAGCTCGTTTCTCAAGCTTGTTCACGCACTACCCACCAGTCACGATGAACGGCTTCAAGGGCATCATCGCATGTGCCCTCCTGGCCCTTGTGGCCTCCAGTATGGTGCCTACAAGCACTGCTGAGGACCTAACGACGGAATCTATTGGCCACAGTGAGTGATTGCACAACTGTGCTCATAATTGCCTTGCCTAGACGAGTTCCAACGCTTGAAACTGACGGTGCACGCCGCTCCATTGAGTGCATGCCCAAGGCTCGATGCCTCGAGCACATGCTTCGTTTGCATACCGCTGGCAACTGCCACATAGCCCTGTTGTGGTTCAATACTAGTTGTACTTCTGTTGTAAGGCGGTATCACCTGTTTTCGGCCGCGTTCGTGCAGCGTTATGTCACAAGCATAGGTGTGGGTGGAGCCCCTGATGCGCCACGGTCGGTTTCCAGTGCCGTTTCACAAAGGGCCGAGCTTGCCCACACGCAAGCCCACCCTTCCTTGACAACTTCATTATTTGATCGTTTTCTAGCTCGTGCTGCAATTTTCCTGTGCATTGGGTTGTCATTTATGGGTTCCAGTGCCCATCACCATGGGTTCACCATAGGTCATGCATGCACACCCTTTGCTGGTCAAAGGCGGACACAGCCGTGCACATACATTGGATCATAACGTGTGACACACTGATGGAAGGTTTAAACTAAGTATCTTGCTCTGTGTCAAGCAGCAGTAACCTCGGTGCCGACACCCCCCTCGACATCATCCCAGCCCATGCACATAACCCCCCCACAATGCAACCCACTGCACACACTTCACCGTCTCTAACATCTTCTGCTTTATCCCTGCAGTCTTCAACGACTTCATCAAGACGCTGGGCCAGGAGTTCGCCTCGTTGGACTCGCCCCTCGCCTCTGGTGGTCGCCGCCTACGAACCGTTGACATGGGCGACATCAAGAGCTTCTTCGACAACCTGTTCCACAAGGACTGGTTGGATGTGGTGCCAGACAACTGGAAGGATGGCAGTAAGTGTAGCCCTCTCTCCCTGAGCCATCCTGCTTCCTGTGTACTATACCGCATGCCCGCATGTCGGCAGCACTGCAGCTGCACTGCACACGCACCCCTCGCAAGCGGCGGCAGTCGTTTCTGTTTTCATTGTCCCTCTGCCGATATACAAGGAACACCCACGTTGGACACTCGTCTCGCACCTTGGTTTTCCGTTACATGTGTCCCCCAAGGCGGTTTCGCCTTTGGCACATCGAACTGACGACCTCCGTTAACTAATTTTCTTTGTTTTCACTTGTGCAGAATTCAGCTGGGAGAAGCTGGGCGACTTCGAGTTCAGCAGCAACGTGTACGACTTCATCAAGGACAAGTCATGGAAGAACATCGAGAAGCCCGGCTCGCTCATCGAGGTAACGCTCGATGCCATTCTTTCGTTGTTTGCAAATCTGGTCCCTCGAGCCAAACTATATATCTACTATGTTCAATTGCCACGGCCAAACACAGTGCAAAAGCTTTTGCATCCATGTTTGTCCGCCACATATCCTCTTTTTCGACTTTTGGCTGCTGATTCGTTGTTGCCAGAAATTGTGGCCACACCCACACTTTCTGAACCTGTTTGCAATTGCCAGCCAATATTTACTCTTCAGCCTGCTGCAATTGCACCCAACACCTGGCTTCAATCCACTGATCAGCACCACAGTCTTTCTCAGCCTGCTTGCAGTAGTGGCACACACACAAACCCAAACCTTTTTCAGCCTGACATGCAATTGCCAACCACCATTTATCTGGCATATATGACATTTACTGACCAGCCCCACATCTTTCCTTCCTGCAGCTGAAGGACATGGTTGAGAACGTGACCTCCCCCTTCTGCGAGACCGAGGGCTTCACCCCCCCCAAGAAGGTCCTGTCAGGCTGCTTCGGCCCCGAGATCATCCTGCAGCTGCTGCCCAAGACCTGCACCATCCACTACGAGAGCCACGAGGTGGTGTGCGAGCCCGCAAAGCTGGTGCTGCTCAAGAAGCCAGGTGAGTGCATATTTTTTAGGTTTTAGGGCTTAGCGGTCAGTCCTAGGGTTTAGCGTATGTGAGCCTGTCAAGCTGGCACTGCTCAAGGCGCCAGGCAATTTCAGGGTTTAGGGTTTAGCGCCCAGCCCGTAGGGTTTTGTATTCAGCGCGTGCGTGCCCGCAAAGCTGGCGCTTTTCAAGAAGCCAGGAAGTGCAGTTCTTAGGGTTTAGGGTTTCCTGTAAAGAACCTGTGTCGTGCGATATGGCGTGTGCATGCGCCAGTACCTGTGAGGGTTTTGTTTTGCAAGTGTTACTGCTTTTCAGTTAGTTACCCTAAACCCTACAGCCTGCGGCATCTACAAGACCCAGTTTGCCAAGCTGGTTGTGACTGTTGCTGTTTGTAAGCCCTAGATTTTTACTAGACAACGTGCCCGCAAGGCTCCTGCTCCTGAATGGGCCCAGCTTAGCCCCACTCATGTCCACTGTTGCTGGCCCTTTCCAGGAAACTGCAAACCCAAGGACATCTGCGCCGCCACCCTAAGCCTCAAACCGTTAAACCCTACACCCTACACCCTCTCCCGCAGGCCACATCAGCGCTCCCATTCAAACCCTGCATTGCAAAACCCTATACGAACCCTGCCCTCCCCCGCAGGCTACTGCAACGCCAAGTACATCAGCGCCGCCACCTGGGCCGGCAAGGAGTGCAAGATCAAGGTCAACGTGGGCTTCTCTGAGAGGAGCAAGCTGGGCGGGGGCTCCATGCTGGTGCCACTGGCCAACATCTTCCACAAGGGAGACCCAGCGCCCTCCGAGGCATAAACCCTAACCTAGGGTCTGAGTAGGGCCTTCCATGGTGGCCCTAGTGGCATGCCTGGGTCCCTGCTTGTTGAGGTTGCTTGATGGTGGGGAGCCTGGCTAGCCCTGGCTTTCAAGAGGCGCTCAATGGGGAGCAAGCTTGCTGGGAGTCAATACCGGCTGCTGGGTGTTGGTGGTGGATTGACGATGTGGTTGATTTCAGTGTGACATCAATATTGGGAATGCAGTCTTATCATGCGCATTGGCGCTTAGCAGTGGATTGGCTGGGTGATCCCCTTACTGTACGGCATTTGTTGCTGGGATGTGTTTTGCGCAAGGTGGAAAGGCCAGGCTTCGGTCAACAAATGAACAAAAAAATAGTCTTCCCTACGTGCCGGGTTTTGCAGAGCCCCATTTCAAGTGCACCTGCATTGGATGTGTTGTGTTTGTGTGTCGTCAAGTACCGAGCTGCCTAGTGTTGTGTCTGGTGATTTCTTCCTTTTTGCCATTGGCCCGTTTGGCCTTGACGCAGGGATGAGGTGTCCTTGCGACAACGCATTGTGCGCTGTTCCATTCTAGCGGCAAGCCTTAGGCTAGTAGCTGTGCCCGCGCCTGAGTAAATTTGGTCTGTTTTTGGGTACCACTGGGTGCCCCTGATAGTGTTTTGCGGGCCTTGTCCAAGAAGTGATTTCATGCAAAGTCCACCACATATTTCATGTCGGTACTACCTAGCCTATAGTGCATTTGATGTAGATGGGCCACAGCAAGTTTCCTTGCATTTCCTGCGCGGGACATGAATGTTTGCTGTGCTGAGGAGGGTTTTCTTGTCTCGCTAGGGTTTTGCCAAGGGTTCACTAGGGAGTTGTGCTGCGTTCCTGCCAGGTGGCAGTTAAAACAGGGATTTGTGCAGCTACCTAGTGATTGCGCCGCAGCGCTGTGGCCAATAAACGCTGCCAGGTTAATGTTTTTGGTGTAGAGCGCCTGCTGCGCAGTGTTGCCATGTCCTGGCAAACATGTCAGCATTGTGCGGTTGAGGCACACAACACCAGGAGTCCATACCAGTTGACTCACTGCCAGGGAGTCCTATGTGTAGGTCCTAGGATTTGACTAGTCCAGTGGGAGGAGGTCAGAATGGCGCCCTGCCCAAGGCGGTTGTGTGCAACGTTGGGATGGCAGGTTGTGGACGGTGTAACCAAGACATTACCTGGCAAATCATTGCAAGCCTTGAGTTTGAGACATTGCCGCCTGACTGAGATTGCGCCGCGCAGGCTTTGCACGTGCACATATGAGGCCTATGAAGGTGTAGGGCGTACCAAAAACCCATTATCTAATATGGTGTGAGGCACTGCAATGCATGGGCCAAACCAGTTGCAACCATGGGCGCCATGGGTTCGGAACTATTACGCTGTGCTCTGTCAGCAGTTGCGGCAACACACAAAGTGTTACTAATCACCCAGTGGGTGAACTGGCCTCAAATGCCATGCCGTATGCCAATATTGACAGCCACCAGTGCATCACTGATAGTATGGGCCTGGAGCTGTGGCTGTAAGTCAAGAGAGCCGATTATTTCAACAGCGCTGCACAGAGGTCTATCAGCCTAATCAACGGTTGTCAACTGGAGCCTCAGCGGCTGTTGCTATGCCGTGTGGTACCATAAGGTTGATGCATGACGTCAGACTCTTTGGCAGCTGTTCTTTCTTCCAATCTGTTAAGCCGTTTCGAATATTCCATTTCATTCTGACACGGTGTGTAATTTAATTGAAAATTGCCCGCGGCTTGCCCTTTACATGTATGGCACAACTTTTACCGCCAAATGTCACAGACAGATCCTGATGCCTCATAAACGGCAGCCACCCAATGCAATACTTTTTGTTCTCAAACAAAACAGGTAAAATTACCCCGTAGTTGCTATGCCGCATTATTTACGCCTTTGGCGTCTGTTTTCTTTTCTTTCTTTTTCTTACCCCGGGGTAACAAAGGCATTCCAGCAGTCATTGGCTCAATGCCTTTGATACACCATGTGATCTGAAATGCCATTGGCGCCATTCACACTAACATTTCATCAAATGCATCACACTCAAAACAAATCAACAAACAAAAGGCATATTTTCCAGCTGTTATCGGCGTATTGCCTTGCTGTGCAAGTAATGCTACCCATCATTGTCATGCCAAGCTCCAACTACTGCCCTAAGGGTACCCATATTAGTGACTTCCAGTGCAAATTCCAGTTCAACAGGCTACAATACAGGGATTCTCAACAAGTGACAAAGTATTTTTCGCCGAGCAATACAGAATGCTTCGGCACCGATGTGGAATAGGCCACATAAAATAATTGCAATACATCTGCTGTCCTAACGTAGTGATAGCGAGACCATCATATTTATGTGTGTGCATCGCGATCTGCAAAATTTATCACCAGTACCACACCCCGTTGAACCACCTGCTGGCGCTCCCCCTGCCCCCATTTCCCTTCCTCCAGAGGATGCCATTGGCTGCTAGCGCGGCTGTCCTTTGCTGCCTTTTGCTGCAAATGATGCTGAACACCCCTGAAGAGCCTACGCGCGGTCCTATTGCCCCCTTTGCATGCCAGTACACTCGTCAGCCAATAGAAAGCCACGGCTGCGTCGCCAGCTGGCACTGAGTACGCTGCTCAGCCAATAGGCAGCCTGAGGTATGTGGCCAGCAAGTAAAGCGTCACCCGCTGAGTCAGCAGGTGTCTTATCACCTGCACATTGGTCCCGGGGCGCGCCACCATCCCAAACAAAAACCCAAATCCCAGCAGCTGCGCCGAGTTCAATCCCCAGGAGAGGTACCCGCGCCACAGGGGGGCCGGCAGCGAAAAGAACGTCTTCTGGAAATCGTTAAGCTGGCCCAGGGACAGCCGCGCCATGAGCTCCGACCCAAAAATCTGGAAGGCCGCCTGGCGCCGCTTCTCCTGGGGCCAAATAGCTGCCCACCCGGCGCGGGAAACGTCCCCACATGTGGCGTCGGGGTCTGCCAGGGCTGCGGCCAGTGCTGACGCGACACCTGGCGCCTCTGCGATGCTGCGTGCGATGCCATAGCCTGCGCAAAGCGGAAATGGGTTAAGGGCGAGGTATCCCTATGGATAGGGTCCTGAGTGTACAGGTGGTTTTGTCATTTGTGAGTGCATGATACCTGCGCTGCTTAACGCTCCACGCGGGGGTCCATGGTCGTTTTTGTATTTTGTGTAAAGATAGGACATAGCACTTACAATGATTTTTAAGGGTTTCACACCCGACACTGGGTGTGAAAACCCCGCCGCCGCCACCCTACACCCCAGTGGCGCCTGCCCCCGCTGCGTGCATACTTATGGTCAAGGATATTGAACTTGTGGTCTAGGTTTAGGGTTTCACCTGTTGCTGGGTGCGTGAACCCTGCTGCTGCCCCATACCCCAGCAGCGCCTGGCCCCGCAGGGGTCGGGGCCCCCCTATGGGTGTCAAAGCCCATTCCTCCTCGTGAATTGCATGTACCGTCACCCCCATGCCTGCCAACCGAGCCTGTAACCTCTCCTTGAGGAGGGCAAAGGGCACCGACTGCTTGGCCACAAGGCAGGTCTCCTGCAAGGGGTTAGAAATTAGAGATAAGACTTCCTAGATGAATACAGGTTCTGCTGTGGTAGAATTTTCTGTTTACATTCAGGTTTGTACAGGCAAGGTGGTCATCTTCCAAGATGCAGTGAGCAGCAAGGGAGGCATCCAATGTGGATGCTGCCATGTTGGACACCATGTCGATGTCTTACATGGATGATGGATCCGCAGATGCAAGGAATCTGGTGCAGGGTGTCCAGGTGTGGGAGGTTTGGCATCGTCTACACCTACAACCCACGGGCAGAGGTCATGCATGTACCAGTACGAGTTGGATTTAAATATGTATTTGTAAGCCATTTCTTTATTTAGAATTGGCCCCCAGGATAAATGTGGTGCATTTGTGGTTGGCTGTGACAAGGGGTAATATCATACCTGTAGGAACACCCTGCCATCCTCAAGGGGCATGGCATACAGGAAGGAGGGGAGGGACTGGAATTTGGAGGCGTCCATCCCTGGAGGGAATCCCAGGGGCCTCGTGTCCTCCCGCCACACATCCCTGAAAAGGAAGAAACACAATAATGATAGGGACGGGTATGGCTACCTGGCTGGGGCACCAGTGGGCAACCAGTAATGATAGAAGCAGTGATGCGAGTAGTGACGCCTCCTCCTCCTCCGGCTGCCGCATGGGGAGGGTAACATGTAACGATGCATGCAGTAATGATGCAAGCGATGATGGAGTAGTGATGCAAGTAATGATGCTCACATGCCTGGCGCACACATGACAAAACAATCAGCAATGATGAAAGTAATGATGCAAGCAACGATGCCTACCTGGCTGGCGCACGCGCGGGGAAGGCAACCAATACTGATGCAAATGATGATGCAAGAAAATGTTTTTATTTTACCCACCTGGCTGCAGCACGTGAGGGGAAGGCAACCACGTTCCCCTCCACACCCGCAAGCTCTCCCCCCCTTGGACCAGGCAAATGCAAAAGAGATCCGGGGTTCAAACCACCACTGTTTGAGGCGACCCGGGGATTCAATCCAGGCTGCTGCGAAGCAATGGCAGGACCATCCCCATCCCGAAACTGGCGCATGTCCATGAAAGCCATGCATTCGGGGTCGCTGGATGTGCTGTAGCCTGTGGCTTCAGCGTAGATGCCGTAGGCGTGCTGGGCAGCGGTGGAGGGGGCCACCCCGCTCTCAAATTTCATGAATTTGCCCCCTGCGGCCCCCGCTGCAATAATGACCACCCTGCGTGTACGGGAGGGGAGGGGGGTAATAAAGAAACCCCAACAAAGGCCTTTGCTTGGATATTGGCGCCGGGGATTACGGGAAGGGTTTTGCGTTGCCACGCCAGTGCGGCGCCACATAAACAATCACTTGCAAATCGATTCAAGGGAAAAATACATCATATGATCACCTTGTTGAGGACGGAACAAACTTTTCCACAATTGAGGACAAATCTACAAGCTATTTGGGTTCCTGCCTAACCACTTCCACTCCCTCGCCTCTCCTCCCCTCCCCACCACACAACCCACCTTGCCTCCACCGCCGACCCCCCATGCAGCCACACGCGCGCCACCCTTTGCCCCCCCTCCGCATCCACCCGCTGCACCTCCCCTGGGGCAAACGCCACACCCCCTTCCCTGCACCCCTCCAGCAGGTGGTGCCTGAGCTTGGAACGAGACACTCGGGCGTAGCTGCGGCCCAGTTTTGTCTGCAATGGGGAGGGGGTTGGGGGTACTGAGACACGTGATGATAGGGGGCCAGAATGTTACGTGACCAAGACTTGAAACAAATGCTGTAGATCCGCTTCCAGGCCGTTGGAAAAGTGCACCCCTGTATCGTTCCACCCCCATTCAAGCTGTGGCCCAACCCTAGGCAAGGGTTCAGAGGGTTGAAGGCACAGGGCTTCATGTCACCACCATGTGTTCCCAAGCTGTGCTAGCCTGCAACCCTAGCTAAGGGCTTTTGGTAAGGCACACACCTGCTCCCCATCTGTGAAGTGCACCGCTGTGTCTTGCCACACGCGGTCAAAGGTGTGTCCCAACCCCATGGCCTCAAACTCATCGGTCCACACACCATAGGTGTTAGTGAAGCCCACGTCACGACCTGCAACACGTACGCATGGTCAGATAAAAGAGTCATGCAGGAGATCAGACCCGCAGGCCCCTCCCACGAGTTCCCTAGGCAGTTTAGGGTTCTGGAGTTTCTCCTGGAAATTTAATAGGGTCACCTCCCCGCATGTCAGCACCAGCCTTGCAGCAATGAAGGGTCCATCTAGGGTTTCATGAGGGTATTACCCCCACCTGCCAGCACCACCTTCACCCCCAGCCTCCCCAGCTGCCCCGCAATGGCCAGACCCGCAGGCCCCGCCCCCACCACAATCACACCTTACAATATTTTGCCTAGGGTAACCCCTCCGCACCAAACCACCTTCGCAACCTCCTCTGTTTGAGCACATGGCATTTTGCGCAATTAGGGTTTCATCAGGGAGCAATCAGGGTTTCATGAGGGTACTACCCCCACCTGTCAGCACCACCTTCACCCCCAGCTTCCCCAGCTCCCCCGCAATGGCCAGACCCGCAGGCCCCGCCCCCACCACACACACATCCGCTACCTGCACCCCAGGTAGGTGTGGGGGCAGGACTGATGCCAGGCTGGGCTGTCGCTGCTGCTGCTTCACAGCCTGACACGTGGCACATGAAAAAACCAGGATTAAAAAAAGGTATCACTTCTGAGATAACAAATATAGTTGTTTTTGCGGCAGACTGATGCTAGGCTCGGCTGCTGTTGCTGCTGCTTCACAGCCTGACACGTGGCACATGGAAATAATCAGTGTCGAAAAAGAAAGAAGGAAACAAAAGGGCCTCGCACACCGCGGCGCTCCACTTCGTTCAGGCGCTGGTTGGCTGCACGTGCAATTGGCTGCGCACACAATGTAACGGGGTTTCGAATGTAAGCTGCCAAGTTGTGACTCTGCATACAAATTGGGTGGGTGGGTGTGCTGGGGCTGGTAGGGCCCAGTCAAATGCACTGTGCTGTTGCAGGCAAATTCTCCAAGCCCATTACCTACTCCACATGGTTGGAGAAAATCTAAGCCATTTCTAGAACTCACCTGCTCCATCACAATTTGTGACTGGTGCCCCCCTTCCTTGATGCTCTGGTTGGCTGCGCATGTGGGTGGCGTAGCTGGCTGCGGAGGCGCTATACGGGTGGGTACTAGGACCTCCAGCGGTGGGTGTGGGGGTGGCGGTTGGGGGCGGGTGGGTGGTGGTGATTGTGGCGAGGGCGGCGGTGGTAGAGGCCTGGTGGGGTGCGCTGTCTCAGTTTGCACAGCCTGCGCCACCACCTTGGACCCTAGCGTAGGGTTTGTGTGCTTCCGGTGGGCTTTAACCCCCAAAGCTGGGTGCGCACGCCCTGATGACTTATGGTTGGTCTGTGGCGCCGCTTTGTACCCTAAGGTAGGGTTTAGGGACCTCCAACTTGTGGAGCGTTGTGCCGTGCTGGTGAGGCAACTCGGCTGGCCAGACAGACTGGTGGGTAGTGCACGCATACTGTCCATGATGTACCCCTGTGGATGCAGAAACAGATATTACTGGGTGCTTAGGAATGGAGGAAAGACACATCCGTACCGTGTTGTGCAAGATTCAGGCAATAATCCTTTGAGATTAGTTTGGCAAATAAGCAATGCCATGCCGCTTCAACATCTATATGACAGACAACCAGTAATGTTGAACCCTCCCACCAGGGCCGACGTACTTCGTTTCGACTTTGTTTTTACTGGGCAAGGTGTGATATAACCAGCTGAAAATTGACATCGCCCCTCCAAGGTCTTTTGGACCACTGAGCGTAGTCAGGGCCCAGGGTGGAAGCTACTCGGAGCTGAAGCTACGACCCAACCCTTTCCGACAAGGTTGCAATGCACCACGCAAGCACGAATACTCTGAGGAAACAACAACCCTGTTCCAGATACCATCTGAAATAGCCCTCTCCAATAAGCAGGCAGCTGACCCTTCTGCGTACCCTTGCGCTGAGATCGCCAGGTGTTGAAAACTCACCAACCCCAGTGATTGCAAGCCGCTGCGCCGCAAGGCCGGGATGCTGCTCTGTCAAGGCAATCGGCTGTTGGTTTCTATCAAAGGAACAATACCCAGTTGCTGAAAGTGAGCTCAGGCGCGCTGCGAGGGAGCCAAAAGCTATCCTGTGCGCCGTGTCAACATGTGTACCGTACCGTACTACGGTAGCCCCACGGTCGCACGCCAGCTGTTGGTTTTCCCCTATTTTTGAAAACTGAGGAAAACCTGCCACTGCTATTGGTATCAGTTGCACGAGAAACGTGTGGCTCAACCAACCTTGCGCCCGTCTATAACCCAAGTGCCCCCCGCCACACAACCTCCTGCTGTACACATGTGCTGTGCCCACAGCAGCCGACCGGCAGATGCCGAGTAAGGTGGCGCAAGCAGCAATGACGTGGGCAAACAGTCTTGGAATGTGACCCATCAACTCACATCAACGCAGTCTAAGCAGCCTCCAGCGTGTCAGCGCATGTTGTCCAAGACTATTCACAGGCGCTGGGCTTCCAGCCTGTCGAACGGGCCAAATTTTTAATGCGGCTGGTATGAAAACCCTTGTGTAGGGTTTTGCCACAGTTTTCCCGCCCTTGTGTTAGGGTTTTGCTGGTGTAGTGCCATTTGGGAAATATTGCCAAGTTAATGGATTTGTCGCCATGTTCCTTGCAAGGTTATTATGAAAGGGCAGGCTGGTTTAATTCGTGGTGAAATGCATGCGCTGCCGTCATGCTCAACCCTTACAAGCCCGAGTGTACGTCTTCTGAGACAAAAGAAACCATATCCTGCAGATAGGCAATGTATTCATTAGCATTTGGAGACAGAAAAAGAACAGAATTGTATAGTAAGCGCAGAAGCCAACTAGGTCACAATAGGTGTTGCACAACTCCTGGCCAAAATCAACCACGTTGTGGATCTTCACAGTCCGTTGGTCACAAAGTAAAAGGTTCAATGCTTGGAAACATTCTTGCAACACAAAGGGTGTAAGCACAAAGGCAGGGCAAGAATTTAAGCAAGAGTCGTGGCAACACCCTGTGACATCCCTGAATCCCCACCACCCTCAGTCCGCTGACTTCCCCTTTCTGCCTCCCCCCCCGGTCCCTCCATTGCCCACCACCCTCCCCCGCCCCCTCACCCTCCCCACTACCCACCACAGCCCCCACCCCACCCCCACCAGCAGCACCCACACATCCAGGTTGTGGCGCTGGTGCCACATCAGCGTGTGATCCGGGGTCATGAGGTAAGGCTCGCCAGGTGTCGCAATCACATGCTCCACCCAATCTGCATGCCACACATGTAGGAGTTTCAGTTTGGCATTAAGGGCTTTCAATTTTGGGGGATGAGGTTTGATTAGCGTCGCAACCAAGTGCGCAACCCAGTCTGCGTAAGCACCATGTTTAGGGTTTGTGTTTGGCAAGTAGGGTACTTTCATCGTGTGATCAGGAGTCATGAGGTTCTGTGATAGGTGGCGAGCCTCAGAAACCCCATCTTAGGGTTTCTCCCTCCCGCCCGCACCTGCTGCCTGCTGCAACCCCACGCGCCTGTCTGCCTTCATGCCAGACGATACCTTGCAGGTTTCGTTCGAATTTACGCCACAACAGGCCCAAAAAACCCTTCAGGTGTGCGATCTAGCGTTACTCCCATGCACACCGTAGTAGGGTAGTCAGGGTAAGCCCAAACCCTAAGGGTTTCCCCAGCCGCACCTGCTGCCTGCTGGACCCCTGTGCGCCTGTCCGCCTTCATGCGAGACGAAACCATGAGCGCCGCAGCCCTGAACTGGGGCTCCCCCATTACCCTAAGGAGGGCTTTGGCAACAGACTCTGCACCAGAGGCAATTGGGTGAGAAAGGGGTTTGGATGCCAAGGCGACCACTTAGGGTTGGCTTGATAGAATGCAAGTCCAAGCAATGGCATCCAAAAGCCATCGTGGCCTGCTGTTCGCAACACCCAACACCATGGTGGCACCAATTTTCCCCCATTTTCTGACTCAGTTTCCTAACTTTCTGACTCCACTTCCCAACAAGGGTGTCACAAGGGTTTGGTGCCGGCCTCACCTGACGTGATGCGGCTGGTATCCAGGGCCAGGCCACACACCCCTGTGCCAGCCTTCATGAATTTGTCATGACTTGATTATTTGTGACGCTCTCCATATGGGATACAAGGGTTTCACGTGATTTTGCACTTGCACGAGGGTACCACACAGGTTTTTGCCCTGGCCCTCACCTGGCGTGATGCGGCTGGTATCCAGGGCCAGGCCAAACCCCCTGTGCACCGCCTTCATGATGTTGTCATAGTGATCGCCCACCAATGGCAGGCCGACAAGTGGCACACCGTGGTAGGCCGACTGCAATAGGGGGAGTAATCAGTTGTCGGTAATTATGTAGGTATACTAACTTGGAGAAAAGTACTATCGATACATGTTCAGAGGATTTAGATTAAATGCATGATTTGACCCAAGAGGGTTAAAATGTATGTATGTAGCCTTGATACAGGCATGCCACTCAATAGAGTCGAGTAGCAGTCAGCCTTGCGCATGCGGCATGTGGGATGCACAGCGGTTTGGTCCCTGCAATATCCATGCAACTCACAATCAATTCTCGGCCTACTCCCTACAAACAAGCATCCACCAAGCGGTCAGCTGAACAACCCTGTTCATGAACATGATGCATCCCTCACCTCGTGCACTCCCCCTGTGCCCCCATGCGCCAGAAATGCCCTCACATTTGGCTGCGCCAGGATGTCATTTTGGGGGGCGCTGCTCACCACCTGGCAGGGCACATATAAATCTCACAACTACGATCCCACTCTTTGTCAACTACAATCAAGTGTGGATTGAAGGGCGCTGCTCGAAGCATTTTGCAGAAGCACAAGCACAAGCAAATGCACAACCATACCCACGGGGGTTTTTAAGGCAACGACCAGTGAAACGACCCAAGTTGCCCAAACCATAGAATGTGAACCCCAGAATGTGAATGCATCTTGCATGAAGTAGACAGGCACGCACAGCTTGACGCAAGTGCGTTTTCCTCTCCGCTACCACAAGGGTGCAATTCCTGCCCTCCCTCACCTTGATGTTCCCTCCCAGGGACAGCTCGCCCATGGTGAGGCCAGCTGGCAGGTCCAGGGGGTTTATCTTCCACAAAACCCTAATGGGGAGGGAAGACAGGCCCTGCGCAATGGCCTGCAGCTCTGAAGCACCTGGGGGCAGGTATCAAGGGGGGTACTAATTTGAGAAAAAGGTGAGTAACATAAGGGATGAAGATGTTGGTATTCTCAGATAAACATGACACGCAGAGTGTCACGTGTGTTTGGAACAAAACAGATGTGTCCAAACTTCTGTCCTGCCAGCTCTGTAGGTATGCTGCTCATTTTGCTGGGTCCTTCATCATCCTTGCTGCTGCAGCCCTTGTGATGGCTTGCCCCCTTAGGGGCAGCAGAAACAAGGACGACAATGGCCCCAGCCAAATGAGCTAAATACTTACAGAGCTGGCAGGATATGGAGTTTCATGACACAGTCACACCCACACCCACAGCAGATATCTGGTCACTGGCATGGCAGGGTATAGGGTATAGGGTTTAGGGTTTTAGGGTTTATGGTTTAGGGTTTAGGGTTTAGGGTTAGGGTTCACAGCAGATATCTGGTCACTGGCAAGGCTTCCGACCCTCACCCACAGTGCAGATGGTCCCAAGGGGGACTGTTTAGGGTTTAGGGTACATGGATTAGGGTTTATGGTTCATGGCCCCTGATCCACACTGTGAATGGTCCAGAAGAGGACTGTTCAGGGGTTAGGGGTTAGGGTTTAGTGCCCCTTACCCACACTGCAGATGGTCCCGAAGGATACATACACAAAGCCCTCCTTGCCACAGCCGTCCACAAATTCCTGCACCACACATCAGCAATACCACCTCTCACTTTTTCAGGAACTTTGGTCTCTTAACAAATGGGACATATGAATCACCAAGTTCGAATGCGTATGACGGATTTGGCATGCCACAGCCCACAAGCGCATGCATGTAACCCCCATCTACAACCCTGTCTACGATCAAATCTGCACCTCAAGTCCAGGTGGCGGTGGCTGCAGGGCTAAAAACGTAGGGGCCCAATCGCTTATACGTAGCGGGAAGCGTGCAGGCTCAACCACATGTCAATCTATACACAACGATAGCCAAAACAGTCCACACCTCTAATAACCCTCTATCCACCGCCCTGGGCACATTTACTATAATATCCGCACCTTTAGTTGAGGCGGCAGCGGTCGCACCGGCTCCACCAGTAGGGGCCCAATTGCCTTCATGTTGGGGGGTAGCGGGCGGGGCCAATCAAATGCGAAATGTGTGTTGTACAGCATGAAACGTATCAATTTCCGACATTCGAAGAAATTCACGAGGTAAGGGGTCCCAAGATTGTACCATAGGCTGGGGACCATAATGAACCCCTCGATGGCCATGGCTTTACCCCACACAAGGGTGTTGTACAGACGCTGCAGGAAACCCTGCCCAGAGGTGAAAATGAGTGTGGGAGGCTTGGCATAATCTCAGTAAGGGGAAGACAATGGTTCTGGATGCAGGACTATGCGCGTGCAAGTTCAAGTGATGCACACTGACGCAATCAATGAGCGATTAAAGGTGCGATTGGCAAGCCAGGCTGGGATACAGGCCATACGCCATTAAAGTGTGTTGTGCACATTCGGGTTGCAGCACCATTGGCTAGGGTTTGCTATTGTCAGGACCTTGCCACCTCTCATTCACGTGTGGTTGTATACAATAGGGTGTAAGGCAAAAGTCATACAGCTAGGTTAACCTAAAGGGTATTTACCCCCCTTACCATGTGGGTAGGCAATCCCGAGCCAAACTGGGGATTGTACGTTAGGGGGTTGGGCACATTTCCCAGGCGGGTGGGCCCTGTGGGGTCCAAAATGGGGGTGGCAGAGAGGGTCACCATTGGGATCAGGAGGTGGTGCCCCATGGCAAATGTGCACATGTAGACGGTGTCCCCCAGAAACACATCTGGCTGGAATTCCTGGGGGGTAGCAAGGGGGCACAAAGCAGCATGTCAGTTGGAAATCATGAGAATTCTGAAATTTCCGAAACCCGATCGCAGGGACTCAAACCCTATTTACTATACCCTGGCCCTAACACCCTCACACATGCACAAGTACCATTTTCTGACAAGAAGTGGTTGAGATGTGACGCACTAAAAACTTTACCCTATCCTCACGCACCTCTATCTGCTTCAGTAAATCCCCATCCTCCATCGTATCAAGGCACATGCGGTTGAACTCCCCCAACCCCGCTAGCAGTGATTCAAATCCTCCCCTGAACCTATTACGCTCCCAGATTGCTTTGAAGTGCGCCCTGGTGTAGGCTGTGCTGTAGGGTAGCAGCTGGAGACCCTCTAGGGTAACGTCAAACCTGGCTAGGGTCTGCTGGTCTTCCGAGGGGAGCACAATCTGTGGATGGAGAGGGGAGGTGTGGGTGGGTAGTGGATATGGGAGGTGGAATGAGTGGGGGGCTGCTGCGTGGTATTGCATGGTTTTGATGGAAATAAACAACCTATTCTGGGGTTCCAACAAGAACACGTGCTGCAACGGAAGGCAGCGCCAGGGTGTCGACCTGGAAAACCCTACCAAAACCCTAGCCACCCCCCGATTCAACCCTAAAGTCCCGTTGGTTCAGAGATCGCATGTATCAGGCGTACCGTGAACTTGTGCCCCCTTGCCACCAGCTCCTTGCCCACTTTTTCTAGCGCCACTACGTTTGCACCCCTAGAAACCCTATCAACACCCTAAATAAACCCTACTAAACCCCTCTCAAAGCCTGAGGCCACGTACCATGAACTTGTGCCCCCTCGCCACCAGCTCCTTGCCCACCTTCACCTGTAGGAAGGCGTGCGTGGGCTGCAGGGGCAGCGGCAGCGCAAGTATGTTTGCTCCCCGGCACAGCTGCGGTATGCTGCTTGCGAGCATGAGTAGGGCGAGGCTGACCAAGGCGGGCAATGGAGTGGAGTGGGGGGTGTGGGAGAGGAGGCGGCGGGTGGCTGGTGACCTGGCGGTGGTGGTGGTGGTGGTGGCCATGGCTGGTGCAGTGGTGTGGGGTGCCGTTGCCGGCGGCAGTGGGGATGAGGTGGATGAGGTATGTGCTATGTTCTGCTCCGGAGTGTAGTAGTGTGGCTGTGGTGCTATCTGTGCCTGAGTGGGTGGTGGTGTGGCTGGGGGATGGAGGTGGGTGGGGAGAGCAGGGTCCTCACTCCAGTGCAGCCTTCCCCTCACTGCACCGCTGACAACCCCTGCGCCATGCACTGGCACGCATGCTGCTGATCCCCATTGCTGTATCTGTGCGGGAGCAAGTTGTGTGGCTAGCTGTGCGTTGCCTCGGCACAGCCCTCTGAGCACTTGCAAAACTTGCACACACAGTGGGTTCTGGAGAGTTGGTTCTGTCTAAGCACAGTGGTCACGCTCTAGGGTTCGAGGGTTCTAGGAACATTGAGTCACAACAGGTGCCAGGAGATATGGGCGAGCTAGAGGCAAATGAAAGGAGCAAAGCCGGTTGTTTTAGGACAAGCCTCCACATGGTATCCAGCCACACACTTCGCCCCAACCCTTATCTATTTAGAAACAGCTGTGGTCCGGGAGGGCTTAACCCTACAACCCTACAAACCTGGGAACTCCTGAGCCTGTGGCGTAAGTTGCCCTTTGCACTGACCTTGGTTTTGGCTATGCATGCGTGCTAAACGTCAGCGCATCTAGTTAGAGCAAGCCTTTGTCCCTTGCGATGCAACCCGGGAGCCTGGCGTATAGCTAGTGGAAAGGTGGGAGGAAAGTGAGGGTGGCGCAGCTGACGTGGACCGCTGTGAGACGCAGGGTTTATGCTTTTGTGCACCCACAAAGCAGAGTGCCTATCCAGTTGGAAGGTCAAAAAAGGGAAGGAAAAAACAGGAAAAAACGCAGGTCACGACGGTACAAGCTTAATCACGAGTGATTATCGGTGATACACATCTCTTAAGAGGTTAGTGTTCGCGACGTATGTTTTATTACTAAGCTTTGGGTGGTCAGTGGGGAGGTCAGTGCAGTCTGGGTAACTCGTGTCGTCCGAGGAATCCATGTGGCGGGGTTTGTTCCCTCAACATGCTATTTGCGCTGTGTAGCAAGTACCCCCGCTGTTGTATGCTGGACGTCTGCTTCGTTTCCGAGTAATACGCCTGCTGTTGGATAGTATTTTGACTTTGGTCGCTCCTCTTCGTAAGTCACACGCATGCATGCATGTGGGTGAATGCATGCATATGCCCAAAGGAATCTCACCTCACGTCCGTTGCCAGTGACAGCTCGCGCTTCTAGGTTAGGGTTTAGGGTCTAGGCAAACACCGTGGCAAGCCGCAACGCCTAGTTAGCAACACACGCTTTGCACACTTTGGAGTTCTTACGCAACGTGTGGATCGGCTGCAAGAGCCCCAATCGCAATGGGGTGTACTGCACTAGCCAGGCAAATCCAGCCTGCAGCCCAGGGTTGGCAGCCAAGCCACACAAAAACCTTAACCAGACCCTCCCCAAGGCATTTCACACGCTCCAAGCGCACCCATGGCACCACCCACCGGCATCACCTATGTTTGGCTCCCTGTGCGATGCTGGCAGGCATGGAGCCAGACCTCCTCACGAAACAGGTATGCCATATTGCCACTGGGGCAGCACTGTGTCTAGGGTTTTGGTTCCAGGCTCTAGGGTTTTGGGTGCGGTGTTGGCAGGCATGGTGCGCAGCACTACAAGGTGCAGGCCTTAGGGTTTTGGTGCAGGCTTTAGGGCGGAGGCCTTAGGGTTTTGGAGGGAAAACGTCCTAAACTGGTCATTCCACAAGCACGGTCATGACCCCTGCAGGGGTTGGTGCTGGTTAGGGTTTAGGGTTTGGGATCTAGGGCCTGTCTAGTAGCAACTCACAAGCTGATCTGAAACACCCTTGCTCACTACCACCTAGGTTGCGCCTAAGGCCCCAAACCCTTGCGTAGGGTTCCATGCTGACCACCCAATACCCTTGCGCAGGGTCGCAAGTCCTACACCAACCAGCCGCCACTGACCAGCCTCCTCCCCTCCCCGCCCAAGGGGGGCACGACAGCGGATGTGTGTGTGGTGGGGGCAGGGCCCGCGGGTTTGGCCATCGCGGGGGAGCTTGCAGCACTGGGGCTCAAGGTGGTCCTGGCAGGTGGGGGGGAATACCCTAACGGAAGCCTAGATGCACCCTTTATTGCCGGGGAGGCTGGGGATGACAGTGTTGCTGGCAGGTTGGGGCATGGAACCCTATGTAAAATGATAAATGTAAAGAGGCACGTGTGTGGTAGGGCCAGGGCCTGCGGGGCTGGCTATTGGGAGGCGGGTGCGGGTTTCAGGCGAAACCCTAAACCCTAGCGCATTGGTCATACCCTTGTTGAGCGGCAACATGACCTATGCCATGTGGACCAATAAAATCCTCTTGCAAACCCAAAACCCTACCCGACACCCTACCCAAAACCCCGAACTGAAATCCAATATTGCAGCTCGCGACCTCCCCTTCATCAACACCTACGCCATGTGGACCGATGAGATTGCTGGGCTGGAGTTGGAACACACACACAACACCACATGGGAGGACACGGTAGGGCAACACAATACCCTACTCATAAGCACATGGCGTAAACCCTGAGCCCTGAACACTAAACCACAACACCACATGGGAGGACACGGTCGGGCATAGCCGCACCCTATTTATAAGCACATGGCGTAAACACAAAGCCCTGAACCCTAGACCGCAACACCACATGGTAGGACATGGTAAGGCACCGCATTGCTCATGATTACACCTGATCGCATCTGATTAGGGGTGAGGAGGACTGGGAAACCACATCTTTGAGTTTTCAAAGGCTTTGGGGCAATCGAATGCATGTCACATCGTTGAAGATTGCATCCCTATGCCAGGCACTGCATGAGAATACTGTGGTGAGGGGCAAATTTCGAATAAAGATGGTGGAGTAGGAAACAAATCGTAATCCCTTTTCCATCATAACACTTAAAACGCAACAATATATTGTGTGCAGGTGTGCTATTTTGAGGAGGGCAAGGAGGTGCGCACGGGTAGGAGCTACACCAGGCTGTCGCGGCACAAGCTGAGGCAACACCTGGCGGAAAAGTGCGCTGCAGGTGGGGATTGCATTTCCTTTGTGCTGGGATGAGGAAATCCTTCACATGTGCAAGAATGTGATGGAACATTCTTGGTTATGTTCCTTCACATATGCAAGAAGGTGAAGGAGCATTCTTGGTCATGCTCCTTCGCGTATGCAATATGACCAAGAATGTGCCTGAGTTCGTTCTTAACCTGAATGGTAAGGAAATGTGTGCGGCAGGTGGGAGTAATATATAGGAGAGGTCACCTCAATTGTAGCAGGGGAGATCGTATCTGACAAATAGCAACGTATGCCTTGTTAGACCTAAATCTTTAGCCCCAAACCCTAAACTGTATACATGGCATCGTCGCAATGTGGTGAGACAGTGGCCGACTTTGAATGTTTGTGCCGCAGGGGGTGTGGCATTTGTGCCAGGGGACGTTACCTCAGTAAGCCAAGAGGAGCCAAAATCTCAATGGGAAACTCATGAAAGTACTTCCGATGTGCCGGTGGGAGGGTGGGGCTCCCTGGTGGAAGTGGAAGGGGGAGTAACCATCCGCACAAGGTGGGGAGGTGAACCCTAAACCCTACATCCTAAACAGTTGGGGCAAGGTCGGCATTGGAGTTTGCCATCGATTGTTGCCCATATGATGGTGTACACTGCTGTCATGTTATGGTGGGCCCTAAACCCTAAGCCTTGAACACCGCTGTAGTGGTAAACCCTGAACTCGTAATCTGCAACACTGCTGTCCAGTGTGCATGCAGTTTGCAAGCGCAGCACATGCGATTGCAGGTGATTGCACCGGGGGAAAAGTGCCCTGCAACATGAACAACAATGCGCACACATTCCAGTTCTTGCCCGCTATCCCACTCCAACCATGCACCCTCCTGCAGGGCGGTGGTGGTGGCGGCAGGGGGCGCGGCCGCCTCCAAATTCCTCAGATTCGAGCCACACGCTCCCCCAGCCCCCCTCCAAACCGCCTATGGCATCTACGCCAGGGTGGAAGGCTATGACAAGTGGTGCGACCCAAATGCCATGAATTTCCAAGATTTCCGGATGGCCTACAGCGGGACAGGGGCCAAGGGGCCCATCTTCGACCCCCGCCGCGACACCCCCAGTTTCCTGTACGCCATGCCCCTTGCCAATGGGAGCGTGTTACTCGAGGAAACATGCCTGGGGGCCCATAAACCGATCACATTCAGGGAGCACAAGGCGCGCCTGGAGAGGCGCCTGGCAGCGATGGAGATTAAGGTGTGGGGATGGGGGATGGAGGGGGGGAGGAGTGGGGGGGGGGAGAGCGAGCGCCAGGACTGTGGATGCACCTTAACCGTACGTCACTAAGGCACGTGGTGCGGAGATGATGGTAGTGTTGCAAAGGGCCTTTGTAGGGTGAACCCGAGAGAAGCTGCTCCAGCCAACAGATTGTGTTAAATTAGGGTTTAGGGTTTAGGGTGCAAGCAAGGAACAGCACCACCCAGATGTCTGCCCAGGTGGAGCACACAGAAGGTGAGTCAGCTGGCTAGGCATCAAAAGCAGCAGATTTGAATTTCGAATTCGAATCAGTACTGAGGGCACCATACACCGATACCGTACAGCCAATAGCAAAGCTGTGAGCGTGCACCCCGCTTGACCATATGGAATGGAATGGTAGACTGTGTTGCTACTGTTGTACATTGATTGAGCTGATCAGTCGTGCTGCTGAGACTGTGCGTCCTCGTCGTCAGTGATGCCTGCAATGTCAGCAAACGCTGTCGTCAGTCACAGCCCTGATGATGACTTTGCAGTCAAAACCGATGCCGATGACGCACATTCTCAGCAGCAGGACAGCGCAGCTAGACATATAGGACAATAGGAACCCACAACCAACCATGCAATAAGGTCAAGCGTGGCACAATCACAGGCGTGGTATAGGCTGTACGAGATGGTTGCCCTTAACTAGGATCTCACTAGGGTTTTTCCCGCAGGTGGTTGAGGTTATCGAGGAGGAGTGGCTTTCCATCCCCATGGGGGGTCCCCTCCCCTTGACACCACAACCCTACATGGGGTTTGGGGCAGCCGCTCGCCTCATCCACCCAGCTACAGGCTACTCGGTTGCCCGCAGGTAGGGTGCTCTCGTTTTGCGTAAACCCTGGGGTAGGGTTCTGATGCGCACACGCGGGATCAAATATTTAAAAGATTAAAATTGTGGTTTCACCAAACAGCTGCCCTTGGGATTATCCTATCAAATCTGACCTGCCTGCCTTACGAATTTACTTATTTAAATAACAAATATTAAACTGTTTTGCCCTCTCTACAGCCTGCGGGAGGCCCCTCGGGTTGCAGCCGCCATTTTGGTGTAAACCCTAACCCGTAAATCCCGAGCCCTAAACGGGTTTGATTTTCGTACCCTGATTGCAGCCTGCGGGAGGCCCCTCGAGTGGCAGCCGCCATCGCCGCAGGGTTGGAGTCAAGCGATGGGCAGGCGGCGGTGGGTGGGGCGTGGCGTGTGCTGTGGCCCCATGATGCGTACCGCCAGGTGGGTGGGGATACCCTAACCTAGGGTTTGCAGGAGTTTAGACGGGGTTTACCCTTGTGTAGGGCTTGGGGTGTGGCACGTGCTGTGGCCCCATGATGCGTCACAGGTGGGTGATACCCATGTGCAGGGTTTTAATGCTTTGTCGTAGGGTTCTCACGCGTTTGGGTTTTGAGCATTGTCGTGGGGTTTGTAGTCCTTGCTTGGGGTTTGGTCACGCTGGTGAGGCTGAACCCTACCAAAACCCTATCAAAACCCATGGAACCCCTTTCTACACCTTAAGGTCAACCCACCCATGCCCATGTCGCAGGCCTCCTTCCAGGTGTTTGGCATGCAGCTGCTAGCGGGGCTGAACCTTTCTGAAACCCATACAAAACCCTGCCATGCCCTACACCAGGGTCCACCCGCTCCATTGCCAACGAGGGTGATACCTAAAAACAGTATTGCTTTCCAGGACCTTGTATCAACACTTGAATGCGCCCCCCAACCCCCCCACCCCCAATCCCGTGCAGGCCTCCTTCCAGGTGTTTGGCATGCAGCTGCTTGCAGAACTGCATCCACAGAAAGCTTGCCGACGCCTTATTAAAACCCTGCCCAAGGGTTTCGGGTCAAGACCATGCCCACACCCTACTTCAATTCTCGCCCTCCCATGCCCCCCGCAGGCCTCCTTCCAGGTGTTTGGCATGCAGCTGCTTGCGGGTCTGAAGCATGGCCACATGGTCAGCTTCTTCAAGGCCTTCTACAAGCTGCCACCTAGCTTCTGGAAGGTACGCCAGCCCTGAAGTTACAGGAACCCTGGTTTGCATTTTGACATGTTTTCTAGCTCGAGTACACATGCTGCATGTGACATGGGCAATATTTTGAAGCCATTCGGTGTGTGCATCGGAAACCCCTGACAGGGTATGCGGAGCAGGGCTACGCCCCGCATCCTTGAGGGACCAGCTGGGGTAATAGCCCTACAAGAATACCCCTTTAGGTTAGGACCAAGGATTTTCCACACCACCTGCAGGGCTACGTCTCCCACGACCTCTCCGGTGCCCAGCTGCTCCTGTTTGCGCTGATGATGAGCGTGTTTCTCCCCCCTTTGACCAACCTGGCGCTGGCGCGCCACGTGGTGACCCACCCCTCCACGCTGTACCTGCTCAGGACCTATATTGTGGCGGGAAGGAATACACAGAAATCTGTGACAGAGGATTTGCCCTAGTCTAGGATTTTGCCCTACTCTAAGAGAACGCTGGCTGCTGGGAATTTCAAATCCAGCTGGTTCCAGCTGGATACCATGTGGCAAAGCAGAGCCTTGTCTTTTCTTCGACGATGAGCAATGATGCCATCCTTTTGCGGGCATTGCATGCAAGGCATTGGCTACTACCTTGAAGCCCTGCCTGTGCCGTTCTGGCTGGCGGTGATGTCTCGGTGCAAGCCAGTGGCCCATACCTCCCGGCATTGTGCGTCCCTTTTATTTTTTCTTTCTAGCAAGCTTACTTTAGGGGGCAAATATATTCACAGACGCATGTGAGTAATTCAAAACTTTGCCCTTGACATATTGTGCACTGCTGGCATCTGATATTGTAGCCATGTGGCAATGCTATTGTATATATTGTCAATCCAAGTCCCAAGTCATTCAAGTGCTAACTGAACGCACAGCTGCATCCGCAGGCGCAACTGTCCAGTAACTGGCAAGCCTTGAAGTACTGGCAAATTGCAATGCAGCAGCTGTACATGCCGACAGTCTGCGTGTACCTGATTCTATGACTTCTTGAATTTACTCGATCACCGAATGGTACAGTAGATTCTGCCACTGGTAAAAGTAAATGTACTGACTATCCAATAGTTCACTGGGTGGGGTGCTCGCTACTAGTTCATGATGCATGTGCTCCTTTTGTCTCCTCCTCGTCTGCCTTGGCGGGTGCCAGGGTGGCTAGCTCAGTCATGCGCTCTGCTCGACTGATGACTCGCCTCTTGCCCACACATTCCCCGTAGGCCCAAACCGTCCAACACTCCCAGTGTGGTGATCGCTACGCAAAGCTGCTACAGCCGACCCTCTGCCCAGGTACGACAACTGATCATCCAATAGCACACTGGGTTGGGTGCTGGCTATGCACTAGTTCATGATGCATGGTGATCCCTTAGTCTCCTCCTCGTCTGCCTTGGCGGGTGCCAGAGTGGCCAGCTCAGTCATGCTCTGCTCCACAGACGACCGCACGTTGCCTGTAGGCGCAAGGAAAGATAAGATACAAAGGGAAATGAGAAACATGATGGCACCACAATGTATGCCACTCATCCACTTCCTCACATACTGCCGTCATGCATACACGTCATGTGATGACACCTCCCGTCCCCTCACCACCACATCGCCAATATCCTCTAGGGCATTCAACGTGGGACTGCAGATACCCTAAACACTAAACCCTAGAAACCTAACCCCTCACTGCCACATCGCCAATACCCCCTAGGGAACGTGACATGGCCCTGCCGATACCCAAAACCCAAAACGCTACACGTTCATCCCCTCATCCCCACATCGCCAATACCCTCTAGGGCATTGAATGAGACCCCGCAGACACCCATTTATCCTATCGGGGGTTTCCTCACCTTTGAGCAGGAACCTGAACCCCGGTGGCGGCAGCAGCTTGGGCGCAATCTTGAGGTCAAAGTCGACGCGCGTGGAGGCAGGTTGGCCAAATCCTGCACAAGGGTACAGCAGGCTGGCTAAACCCTACGGTGGGGTAACAACGCTGGCCAATACCTACAAAATGGCGAAGGCAGGCTGGGCAATTACACTGGTTGATCATCAACGCTGGGGTGACGGTTGGCTCCTGTGTGCCCAAATGCGCCTCCAATGGACCGTGCCTCAGCATCCAGGTTCAATACTGGAAACTAGACCCTAGATAAGGGTACCCACCTGCTGGTTTCTCCGGTGTAAGCTGGAAGGTGGTTTCATAGCCAGAGTAGAAGCCAGGCTCGGACAGCTTGGATACCAGCTGCACGCAACACGACGTTAGCTACCCTAATTAGGGTCTGCGCAAATGGTTTAGGGTTTGCAAGGGCCTGAGTAGAAGCCAGGCTCAGACAGCTTGGACACAGGCGACAATTAGGGTTTGAGCCAGGGTAAGGGAATGGCAAAGCAGGCGCAGGGGTGCATGGTGTTGGTTTTGTAGGGTTCTGCATGTGATGGCTTTATTGTCATTATCAATAATTCATGCTTGTCTATATATATGATACGGCATTATCATTGCTGGGTTTTCCCGGGCCTGAACAAAAACCCCATCTCTTAATTGCTTAATTTGAGACAGCCGGACATGGTATGGCGGGGCTGCTGATGACAATTGCAGGCTTGCCAGTGAACGATCACACCCTTGCAAGGGTTATACCACGTTATACCCCGTCATACCCCGTTATACCCCGTTCAACATCTGGGTTCCAGGCCTCCAACTTGGCGCCAGATCCCTATCCCACCACCTAATGATGTGTCATGCTGGAGGTGCTGTTTGCCATTCCATCTGCGTGCTCAGCTGGCGCCAAGGGTAATACGATAATAAACGGCAGTCCAGTTATTATCTTATTACCCTTGCTGGCGCGTGGGCAGCTGAGAACAGGCCTGAAGGAAGACAAGGCACATGGGAAATGCTCAGCGTTGAGGGCGCGCTCCCATGTTTGAGCTCAACGTAGAAGCCCGCTCTCAACGCTGGAACATCCACCATTGACTGTGCCTTCTCCCAGGTCTATTCTCACTACATGCGTACCAGTTGAGCACCCAGGTCCAATCATGCCGGGTGATTTGGCTGTGCAGCCCATATAATACCCGGTCAGCGCCCCCCTAGCCAGTGCCCTTACCATCACTAACGGCGTCAGGTCCCTATTGTCCTGCTCCACCCTCACCACAAACAACCCCAACCCCAACCCTCCAAACTACATCCAAAACCCTAGCCAGTGCCCTCACCGTCATGTCCTTTTTGTCCTGCTCCACCCGCACCACCACCCGTTGCAGGCCCCCCAGGAAGGCAAGCTTCCAGGGTATGTTGAACTCGCGCCGCACCACCTTGTGCTCCTCACTGCCCTCAAGGGGACTATCCTGCACGTTCTGCAGGGGAGGGAAAGGGTCAGTTAGCTGTAGAGTTTTCCGTTTACAGCTTATTTTTGTAGGGTGGCAAAGGGAGGAAAGGAGGCGGTGGTGGGAAGGGTTGGTGCACCCCTGGCGATGGTATACCCAGCCTCACTCCCTTGAAACAAATAGGCATGACTTTGTCTAGGTCCCAAACCCTAGTGGGGTATACGGGGATATAACCCTAAA
Organism: Heterotrichella gracilis; assembly: GCA_032358255.1. Taxonomy (NCBI): domain Eukaryota; class Xanthophyceae; order Tribonematales; family Xanthonemataceae; genus Heterotrichella; species Heterotrichella gracilis. The sequence goes on from JAULBX010026163.1 coordinate 85,673, forward strand.
CCCTAAACCCTAAACAGGTTTGCGTTGATGAGGCACGGCCTGCTCTGGGTGTACCAGGTGGTCATATATCAAGCCTCAAAACCTTGAGGATATCACACATACCCTGCTCTGGGCCCACCCACAAGCAGGACAGCTCTAATAACATCAAGGGTTCGACGCTGGATGTCTGGCCACCTGGTTGGTACACCCATAGCAGGTCTTGTCTTGCACCATCGCCATGGCGTGAAGTGTATCTGGCGGTGGTACAAGCAGGCAAACCTCATACCTTGATATTATTGGGCATGATGTGCTCTGGGCACGTAGCTAGGAGGGCATATATCCAGCCCCATACCCGTGATGATGCTAAGCAAGACCTGCCCTGGGTGTATCTGGTGGTGTAAAACCATGCAACCCTCATACCTTGATGCTGTTGGGCATGATCTGCTCTGGGCAGGTTGCCAGGAGGGCATACAGCTTCTCAGCTGGCACTGGGATGGAGACAGACGCCTTGGCTCCCAGAAAAAAGCCCTTTACGTCGTACAGCTCCACCGAAATTGGCCCGATGGTTGAAGGGAGGGTTACTGAGGAGCCAGGTTCGGTGGTTGGCTCTTCCTCGTGCTTCATGGTGTCATCGGTGGTGGCCATCGGGGCGAGTGATGCGGGTTCTGAGTCGCTAGCACGGCAGGATGTGGACCGTTTTGGGTGAAGGATTGGATAGGGAGGCCTAGGCAGCGAGGAACGGACAGAGAGAGAATGTACGGCTGGTGGGTGCTTGCACGAAGGTCTGTTGAGAACTGTTGAGCTGGCAGCTGCTGAAACGCAGGTGGGACTGGCGACCAGGCCCGTCATGCGTCACATAAGAGCCACGTAACGCACACGGTAGGATAACTAGCCGCTCAACTCGCGTTGTAGAAGACTTAGCAGGAAGAGTAGGTACGCCCACAACACCCACTAGGCCGTGTGGCAAACCTCGCACCCACTACAAGCCAATACCAGGTTTCGGAGGCACGCGGGGTCACAAACTACGCATACGGCAAGGTTTGGCTCGGAACAAGGGTGATGAATAGGATAGTCCCGAGCAATGAAGGGGTTTGGGGTGCACACACGAGTTGTGTTTCTGTACCCTCCAGAAGTTTGCTCCCCTTGACCACTTTTGTATCAATACCTTGTGAGTATCCTCAGGGTCAGAAGGACAGCGTGGGTGTGACAGCAATCCTGGGTTGAAAGAGCTCGATACGAAGGGCTGAGCCGCTGTTCAACGCCAAAGGTAGTTGTACATGCAATCTGCGGCATGCATGCGCCAGGAGACATGCCAGGGAAGACATGCCACCATACTGCAAACCAGCCGTTCCAATGGTATATCCGTTTGTTCGTTGGTATAACTCTATGTCACTGCAACGACTTTTATCTTGTACGAGTTGCGTGCATGCATGCATAAGCCAGCCAAACCACATGCATGCACACACCCTACCACAAGGTGACCCCAACAGATACCATGCAAAGATGCCCTTGATCCACTGAGCAAACGCACGACTAACCTTGCAAAGTCACCGACAAAAATCAATTCTTTTGAGATTGGTTCTACCAGAATATACCCGAGAAGCAAACCGTATTCAAACCTCTGCATGCTAATCAGTTCAGGGTCTGTAAAAGTGCCTGACGGCATTGCGTTTTCCCCCTGTAACATACCACACATTACAACAGTTCCTGAATCATCCCAAATGCATACGTTAGCAGTGCTATTAGGCTGCTATATATTTACTAGCAATAGCAACACCCATACCCCAACCCAGATTCTGCAATATACCTAGAACACAAGTGCACAAATTCCTGGTAGCGTCTAAAAGGGGTTCCAATCACTAAGGTCACCAGCTGGGGGACAATACTCCACGAAAACCTAAAATCCCAGCCCCAAGCTCCCCAAAACCCTTCCCTAGGGTCCCATCCCACTGGCCCCTCACCCTCACCCATAAACCCAAACAATCACACACGCTGGGCCTCGCCACGCCCCCCAAAACCCTTCCTTAGGGCACATCGCCCCCCCAAACCCCAAACCTCGCCAGCAGGCCCCGCTCCGGGCGGGCCCTATTCGCCTGCCACAACTCCTCGGGATCCGCCAGCTGCCATTCGTAATCCCGGGAAAGCAGCGCCAGCACCACCAGGGCCTCGGTCATGGCCAGGGACACCCCGATGCACATGCGCTGCCCCGCGCCAAAGGGCAGGTACCCGCTGGGGTGCTTTCGGAGGGCGGTGTTGCCAGGGGAGAGCCAGCGATCGGGGAGGAACTCGGCGGAGCTTCCCTGCCATTCCTCAATCTGCAGGGCCAAAGGGGCGGGAGGAGGGTCAGGACACGCATACTAGGTGATACATATGAGTGTGGGTGTGACAGGGTAGTGAAAGTGCCTGTGATGTGCCATAATGCACCTAGACCATAAAATCCCAAGCAGGGGGATGTTTTTCACGCTTCCTCACCTGCGACATCCCCTGCCCCACCATCAGCTGCAGCATGGCCCCCATAGCAGACCTAAACCCTTCCCCCCTACCACACCCCTCCCTAGGGTCATTCGAACCCACCTGCGACATGCCCTGCCCCACCATCACCTGCAGCATGGCCATATTAGGAACCCTTAACCCCTACCCCCTACCACAACCCTGGCCAGATTACTTAAATAATAAAATGTTTTACCTGCGACATCCCCTGCCCCACCATCAGCTGCAGCATGGCCCCCTCAGGCACCAGGTAACCCCCGAGCTGGAAGGGTTTTAGGGTTTTCCTCCACACCCCAGGCACCGTGGGCCTGAGCCGCATCATCTCCAGCACCACTGCCTCGCCATATACCATCTCAGCAAGCGCCTCTGGGGTGATGGTAGGGCCGTGCCGGGACTGGATTTGCGCCTGCTCATCCCTGGAAGAAATTGGGATGAGTTTGTCAGGCTGCAGGAAGTCATAGTCCTTGGGAAGAGGGCAAATCAGGGTCTCGAGTCACATCATCGCCAGCAACCCCGTGCACCAGTCCAGAAAGCGCTGCAGGGGTGATGGCAGCGCTGTGTCCGCAATAATTTTGCACCTGCTTGCCCCTCAACAAAAGGCCGCGTTTCTTTGAGTGGTAGACACTGTTCAGCTTTGGTGCAAGAAGTCCCTGCTATCCCAAGGACAGGATTGTCAGGTTCTGTTTTAAAACTTTAGGGTTTCCCTCCCAACCTGAGCGCCTGCATCACCCTCTTGTCCCTCCCCAGGTAGTGGATCAGCAGCGTCACCAGGGCAGCTGTTGTTTCCTGGCCAGCGAAGTACAGGTTGACGCACAGATCACCCAAGCCAGGCACGCCAACCTGCAGCACAAGGAAGATAAAACCTAAGCTAGGGTTCGTGCCGGCATTAAAAAATATAAATCGCCCAGACCAGGCACGCCAACCTGCCAAACAGGAAAAGAGAAACCTAAGTTAGGGTTGGAGCTGACAGAAAAAAATATTACATTAGGGTCCTGGTTGGGAGATTGGGGATTGGTGCACGTTCCTCCCTTGTGAGGCACACTAAGCTGGAGTACGTGACACATACTACCAAAATGCAGGTTCTGACTGGTAGAGAAAACCCAACAAGGCTTCTGGCCGCCAATATACAACAGAAAATGTGAGGTGCTAGCCGGAAATCGTTGTCATAATCCGATACCCCAAAACCCTAAACCCTCACCTTAGGGTCTGCCGCCGTCACCCTATGCACCGCTGGGATGGCCTCCCCAGGGGCCACCGCCAATTTCCCTCCCCTTGCCCTGGTTTCTTGCACCACCCCTTGCAGGTAGGGGGCCAGGGTGTCCACGATGTCGTTGCGCCCCCGCATTGCGCGCCCATAGCGGGTCCAGGGGAGGTTGATGCCCAAGGCAAATAGGCCCTCCGAAATCTGCAATAGACACCACATTTGTCAGGAGACAGACTGAGCGAATAAATAGTAAGTTTGTTGTTTACATGCAGTCCAGCAATACAGCAAGATTAGCAATCAGCCTTGCACATGCTGTGCCATGCAGCTCTTTCCTGGCACTGTTTGAACCACCTATTGATCCCACGCGACTTGAGGTCCTTACACCCCAGTCACCCTCCCTCTAAACCCTTCCAGCCCCAGTTCCCTCCCCTCCTCACCTGTTCCATGTCCCCATGATGCGCCCCTGCTCCCCCCCTTCCAGCTCGCATCCAACCACCCCCGGCCAGGAACAGTAATTACGTATTCAAAACCAATTCCCAATCCCACTTCCCTCCCCTCCTCACCTGTTCCATATCCCCCATAATGCGCGCCTGCTCCCCCCCCTCCAGCTCGGCCCCAACCACCGCCAAGCTCACTGAAAGCATACTCCCGTGCCACCTCACAAAGTGACACCTAACCCCCACCGCCCAGGGCAGTATCTTCAGCTTTTCTACACCAGTTCCTAGGCCCAGTTCCCTCCCCTCTCACCTGTTCCATATCCCCCATGATGCGCGCCTGCTCCCCCCCCTCCAGCTCGCACCCAATCACCGCCAAGCTCACCGCCCTGAAGGCATACTCCCGTGCCATCTCATAGGATGACGTCATGCCCCCGCTGGCCACGGCCCGCGACAGTATTCCCCGGAAAATGGACACAAACTGGGGTACATATGCGGCCACTGATTCGGGGCTGAATGCATCCACCAGCATGCGCCTGGCCCTCTTGTGTTGGGCCCCCCTGATGCAAGGGGTGCGGGTTATGTTAGCATACATGAGCAGCGCACTTATGGGTCACTGGGTGGCTGCATGCACAGCAGTTATACAGGAATTGGTGTAACGTTTAAAATATGTACTGCACACGCAGGCAACTGGTTAGGGACTACCGGCGTCTACCAGCATGCGCCTGACACACTTGTGCTGGCATCCCCTGTCCCGTGCGTGTAAGCGGGCTGTTACCTTGGTGGCTCCACGCCTGCAAATGCAAGATATTGGCACAGGCGCATGTGCACTCATGCATGCAAGCATGCACATCTGCATAATGTACAGTCGGGCATGCTGTCGACATGCTTGACCGACTCTAAAAGTCATTGACCTAATGACTAGGGCTGTGACATCGCAGACAGCTGCTCAAACTATGCTGGATGCGTTGCCGAGCGATGGCTGCATCAGGTAGCATACAGAAAGTGGGATCAGCGAGGTGCTGGGTCCATTGTTGACTCCACGTTCCATGCACTACTCGATACAGCAACCAATCAGCATGCATCCAGCAGAGTTTCAGCAGCTGGTGTCGACGTTCGCAGCCGATGTGTTGAGTGCCAGTGACACCCAGCATATTGACAGAAGGTTTAAATATTTTGACCCCGATATCAACCCTGCAAGCTTTCCATACACGCCTGCAAGCGTTCCATACACGCCTAGCAGAAACTGCACTTGCATACGTGTGTGCACGCATGCATATACATGCACACACATGATCCGCACCATGATACACATATATATGCGCGCGCCTATTAGTCATGAGCGAATGAGTCCCAGCAAGTCCAGGATGCGTTTGGGGCATGCAGCTTAACCGCACCCTCCCGTCACCCTGTGAGCACTTGCGTGCATGAATGCATACCATGGATGCACAGGCAGGAACCCTGTAGACAAGCACAAGTGCACAGGTGCAAAATGCTTGTGCATTGCTTTAATGTAACTACCCTTAGCCCTAACCCTAAACCCTAAACCCACCTGAGGGTCATGAGCGAGTGGGGACCCAGCAGGTCCAGTATGGGTTTGGGCCAAGCAGATTCCACCAGCGCGCCTTCTGTCATCAACAGTGCCCGCATGTTGTCCCCCCCATGCACGAAGAACACGTCCCTCCCCAGGATGGGAATGTTGACTCGGTAGACCTGACCATACTGCTGGTACCTGCAAGCGGGAAGTTTTGATTCAGGACCCAAGATAAAATGACAGGGGTTTCTAATATTGTCGGTGATGTTTCTTATGCATCTCCCCTTGCACGAACAACACGTCCCTGCCCAGGATGGGGATATTGACCCGGTACACCTGACCAAACTGCTGGTACCTGCATCAAGGAATGAGACAAGCCAAAGGCATATTTCAGTCCTCGGTTTTCCCGTATGGCAGTCCTCGGTTTCCCCGTATTGCAGCGCATTAAAAGCCTACAGATGCCACACTCGAAAGACCGCGATCTTCCAATGCAGGGCATATGCAGACCCCCAAACTGTGCTGTGGCATCTACAGGCAAGCTCAGTGAACCATGATACAAATCCACTACATTTACAATTAGGAGTAGAAGCACAACTACACACATAATTACAGGGCACCCTGGCGAATGCAGCATGATGCTGCAAAGGTACAATATCGTGATCACATGTTAATGGATCTCAATGTTAGGGTTGCAAATTGCATTGCCAGCTCACCTTGCTTCATGCAGCTGCACAGCGGCTGTCAAGGAAACACCCTACTAAGTTCCCATGCTGCACCACACCTTAAAACCCTAAACCCTACAACCTCCTCACCTTGTTTCCTGCAGCTGCAAGGGGGCGGTGAGGAAGTCGAGGGTGTGGCCTAGCAGGGGAGCGCCATAATCACCTGGGGAGGGAAGTACAAGCCCTCAGCACACTGTCAGTACTCCTCGTTGCTCAAGGGCAAGTGATTGAGAGTGATTAAGAGTGGCTGAGAGTGATCAAGAGTGATTAAGAGTGATAAAGAGTGATTGAGAGTGATCAAGAGTGACTGACAGTGATCGAGGACTACACAAGTCTGACATGGCTTCAAACTCCACATACAGCATTTGCATGGCTGCTACTCAGGCCAGCAGCTCAGCTCGATCCGATTGAACCAATGAGCAGCTCCAATCAGCTGCTGGACTGCTATTAGCAGCCTGCTGTGCATCTTTACACCTTACTTACCCTTATTTACACCTTATTTACACCTTGCAGCTGACCTTCTGTCAGGCCATGGCACAGGTTCCAAGCCATGAACTGCTGACTGCACAATGACACCTCATCCCCTCCCCACAACAGCACAACCGGTGCACATTGGAGGCACAGACCCCCAAAACACCAAACCCTAGAACCCCCCTGGCTGCTCCCAAAACCCTACACCCTAGATCCACTGCCCTCGACCCTACCTGGCGGCGGCTCCAGCGACTCCCTGCCACCCCCCCTTTCGCCCACATAGCCCTCCTCCCCCTCCCCCAACCCAGCACCACCACCACCACCACCACTGCTGCTGACCCCGCCGCTGGCATCTGCTGAGGGGCGTGTGGGTGGTTGGGTGCCAACACCACCACCAAGTATTTGCTCCTCTTGCGAGTGGAACGGGCAGCCGGAAGGCGCGGGTTCACTTCTTTCCCCACCGCTCAGTCCTGTAGAAGTGGTTTCAGAGCCAATTTCTGAGCCCAACCCAAGACCTCCCACTGCCCTGCTGGACGCCTCTGCCTTGCTTGAGCTGCTTTCGATCGCGAATCCTTCTGCGCCCTCCCTAGCAGTGGTGGTGGTACTGCCAGCATCACCGCTGCCGTACCCTGCATTCGGCGGGCTGTCGCTGCGGGAGGCGGTGTTGCCATTGGCGATGCCATTGCTGCCGCGGGTGCCATTACCATAGCTGGTGCTGGTGTCACCACTGCTGTTGCTGGTGGTGTTGCTGGCGCTTTTACTGGTGCTGGTGTTGGTACTGGTGCAATCGAAACTTGTTTGGCCTTTGATGCTGCTGCTGGTGCTGCTGCTGGTGGTAGGTTCTGTAGGCGCATCGAGGGGAGGATGGGAAACTGCTTGTGGAGGGAAGGGGAGGCACTTCCCGCTGGGGGTGCGGTTGCCTGCAGGGCGGGGAGGAACGCCTGAGGTGTGCGCAAAACCCTCAGGGGTTCTTGATAGGTATACAAGTTATGTGAAACACGGGAAGGTTGCCTGGGACAACCCCAACCACACAAAACCCTTTAGGTTTGTGGTAGGGTTTGGTTGGCCACTGCTGGCTTGCAAGCCATGTGCACATGCAGTTGGTGCTGGGATGTGGCAGTGCGCGCCTGCAGCAGTGGAACAGCAGTGGCCACAAGTGCCCCCCTCCTTGTCAAGTACACCCAGACTGGAAACACCTTGCTGAGGTGCAGAAGTACAGAGAGCGCTTCACTGCAACGTTGCAGCCTACACCTCAGCAAGCTTGCCTCCAGTCTGGGTATGCTTGACTATGCGGGTGGCAACTGCAGCCACTGCTGTTCCCCAGTACAAGTTAACAAAGGACTCCCTGGTGTGTGTATTTGGTGGGTTCAGGCAGCATGGGTGCCACCCTGTCAGGGGCTTGCTGATACTGACAGAAATGACAGGAATAGTGCCAACCAGTACACATGAGAGAGAGCATACCCCACCAGGGCAGCATCCAGCCCAACGCAGATCCAAAGACACCCAACCACGCACGCAATTCACACATGCGTGTGTAACGCGTCACAGCCACTCAAGTTGTTCAAATGCACAGCTGCACGAGGCGTTGGTGGATCACCTCCACAACACACCCAAGAGGCAGTTGGGTACCCATACCTGTACGAGGCTTCGAGGAGCATGAAGGCAGCAGGCGGTGTCTTGTGTGCAGTGCCTTGAGTTGGGCAGGTGGCACCCATTTCACCTTGGAGGGAAAGCCATGCTGAGGGTGAACCACAGCCATACGGGGCATGTGTATTGGGAGACGCTTGCCGGGAGCACTTGCACGCGCGCTTAGGCCGTGGCTATGGAGACCCGCCTGGGCGTGTGGCATGCATATGACGGAGTCGGTGTTGGGACGGGCTGTGGTGGCGGTGGTTGTGGGGGGTGGGGCGCGCGCTTGCAAACTTTTACTAAAGGTTGTAGTGGGTACCTGATTAGGCAACCAGTTGGAGGGTTTTTGCGCGCGCGGCAAGGACAACGTCGTATGGGGCTGTGGGCAAAAAAGACAGATCACCCCAGTAGGAACCTGGCATACCTCGCCACCATTGGGTGATTGCCTGTTTTGCCAGATGGCGAACTGAGTTGCAAAAGGGCCAGTACACGGGTCAGTACGCACTACCCAGGGCACACGGAGTACTCGGAGAGCTATGCGGCAGCCAAGCTGTCGTTGCGTGTGGCGGAACCACTCACTCTCACCCACGGCGGCATGCTTTCAAGGCCACAGGCACCACAAAGAGCCTCCTTCAAGGGGAGCTTTGGTTCGTCCCAGGGTCGAGGTTTTGGGTCCTTAGGAGGAAGCTGCGGCAAGGTACACCAAGTAGGACAGAGGTCGTCTTGAGGACACGTGGACGCCATGTGAACCGGTACATGACGTCATCCACCCTTGCAGTATAGGCGCTTGGGCCCCAAATTGCCAACCGGGGTGCCCATGGCCTGACACTTCCCAGAATTGCGTAAATTTAGCCAAGTCTGGGAACCCTGGTTGCAAACCCTGTTGTCACACCTTCTAAAGTGCAAGCGTGCGTGGTTTGCAAGTTGCACGGCACGTCTGACGCCATGTGAGTGCATGCCAGAGCCTCTGGCAGTTGATGTGGCTCACCAACTGACACAGCCCAGGCTGCAGGTAGAAATTTTTTAAATTTAAAGCAGCCTGCCGGCCTGAGACGCCTGGCCTGACGAAGAAAGCAGGGTCAAATGAAACAATCTGGGTCAACGCATGTGGCGCTGATTAGACAATTCATGTCTAGCTAAACAATCTGGGTTGACACGTGTGGCGCTGATTAGAATGTCATGTCCATTCTCCCAGTTCAAACCAACAGGGTCGGGGGTTCTCTCGCAGGCCTGTGCACCTCTAAACCCTAGGTAGGGTATCCTGGCCGCCGCGTGGGCACACACTGGCATGCTATCTGGACCCCACGCAAGGGTTTCGCTGGGGATGTGCGCACAGCATAAACCCTACAACAGGGTTTCTAGCACACCCGCGGTATAAACCCTCGCCAGGGTTCTTCACGGCAGGCGGGGAAACTTTGAAAAGTCTGGCGCCCTCTTCTCCAGATACGCTTGGCGGCCCTATGCAGCAAAACAATAAATAAGTATTATTTGAACAATGGACTGCGCAGCCCGGCGCCCCCTTCCCCAGAATTTTAACGCAGGGTTTAGTATTATGCCTATTTCTCCTCACCTCATTCCCCTCCTCTGAAGTGTAAAACATGAGGGTGGCATTGCCCCCCATGTCCTGGATCCCAGCTTGCCCATCCTGCGCCGCGTGGATGGCAGCTTTGATGAGGCGGAGGGCGGTGGGCGAGTTGCGGGCCATCTCGCGGCACCTGCAAACAGGCATCAATGGATTTGGCACCCATTCCCGCCAGTTGCACCCGACAGCTTTGTGCAGCACATTCCTTTTATTTACTAATGCACAATTTTTGGTTTTGAATGGCGGCTTTGAAGAGGCGCAGGGCGGTGGGGGGAAGTTGCGCGCCATCTCGCGGCACCTGCAAATGGGCATCACTGGTTTTCGCATCTGATTTTTAATGCTTGCAGTTACCAACTTGAGGTCCAATTTGGTTCCTTTCTTGTCCAACAAGAAGTAAACTCAGGTTATGCAACCCCTTAAAGCAAACATTATGCATACCGCTTCAACTAAACATTATGCATACCCCTTTACCCCTTCCCTCACCATTGTATCGTCTCGCTCTCCAGCTGTGCCAGGGGCACCACTTTATTGACAAGCCCCATACGCTCAGCATCCTGGGCGTCGTACAGGCGGCACATGAACCACAGCTCCTTGGCTTTCTTGGGACCTGCGGGAGCAGAAAGCACACTTTCGAGCAGTCCAGTACAGGTGAGTGGGGTGCGAGCAACCAAGAAAGCCCTTTTGTGGACCCAAACAACTTCTGACAGGGAGACCCTAATGCATCCTGTGCATTGCCCAGTCGGCACATATACCAAACCTCCTTGAATCCTGGGACAACGGGGGACATGAAACCCTTGATGGATCCCTCAAACCTGCACTATAGCTCAGTGCAAGTGGCAGGCGTTATCGTGGCTTGTTGCAGACCCTAAATCCCAAGAGGGAGACCCTAATGCACACTGGGCGTTGCACAGGCTGGGCATGAACCAAACCCCAGGCAACTGAGCTCTGGTGTTATGCAATCCAGGGTCCCACACCCACCTATCAAATCCACCATCTGAGTGGACCCATAGCCCGCATCAAAGCTGCCAACTTTAGGCCCCGTCTGCCCAAACACCGCATTGTCCGCTGCAATCTGCACCCCGACACACAAAGGGCCTAAATATTGGATATTGAGCAGGATTTCTCCCATAGCGGTGATGGCATTGGTGGTAGTCTGCGTGTGGGGTGTGTGGCAGTGTGGGGTACGGCAAAGCGCATCTTCCTCCTCTCCCAGCCCCCCCAACACGCGCACGGCACAGGCAAAAGCAAGCCAAGCTCCTCTCCTGCAATCAAAACCCTAAACTCTAATCCTCCTTCCATCACAACCCACCGTTATGTCGCACACCATGTGCAGTATGTGGCCCCCGCCCACAGCATACCCAGCCACCATGGCTATCACTGGCTTGGGCAGGCGCCGGATCTGGACCTGGAAAGTATGGGAAAAGCTAGGTTTTAGGGTGCATTGTAGGGTTTTGGAGCAAAGGCTATAGGGTTTCAATCACAGGCTGGGGCAGGTGCCGGATCTGGACCTGAAAGGCAAGGGACGTGCTGGGTTCATAGTCTGTATTTAGGGTCTGGGTTTGGAAACCAAGGGTTCTAATCACAGGCGCCGGTACCAGTGGTACCGGGAGAAGCAAAAATAGGATTCAAGAGGATTCAGGGCCTGTTGCTAGGGTTTGGGAGCCAGGGTTTTCACGAGCGCTGACAAAGCGACAGCAGATGGTGAGATTGCTGTGCACTCAAGATGATGCTGCCATAGCTGCTGGTAGTGGTGCTGCCCGGCACCCAATCGGGCTGAGTTACAATCACAGCTACCAGTCACAACTACTTACTTACATGCGTTCCAGCCAAACAGCCAGATTGGCAGTCTGTCCTACAACCACAATCACAACTACAGATCAAACGAGCGGCTACGTTGTCCTCCTCCACAACCGAAAAGGACTTTGCAGCTCTCATTACAAGTATAATTGTACATCCAGGGCATCTGATTGTTGTTCCGGGATGCCATTTTACTGATTCCATACACCCCCCACCCCCACGCTGCACCCACCTGCAAGTCAAGCACATTCAGGCGGGGGATGCCGTCTGCGCCCACGTATCCCCCCTTGCCCCGGACACCCTGGTCGCCACCGCTGCAAAATGCAAGGTCTCCCTCCCCTGCACACGATATCATGTCAAGTCAAACCTAGGGTATCCTAGCCCATGCCTAAGCCTGTTTGCAGTAGTTCAGCGGGTTACAATGACAGCCACAATCAGAACCACAACGATCACAACGACCACGATCACAACTACAATTACCTGTCAGCCAACTGCAAGATCAACCCCCGCATCGACTACAACTACAATTCAAGATTACAATTGCAGATACAATAACAATCAGATTGCAATTTCCTGTAAGTAAGGCGGCAGCCACTGAAGGGTCTCCCCCCCCCACCAACAACACGCACAGTGGAATCACAAATGAATAATTAACCTAATCAATTGATTACTTACCTGTGAGTATGACGGCAGCCACTGAGGGGTCATCCCGAGCATCCGAGAAGCACAGAGACATCTCCTGCACTGAATTGTGGGAACAATACCCTAGGTCAGGGTTTCCGATGTCGACCTGATAAGGGTTTCAAGAGGGATTTCTGATAGCGCCAGCAGGGTTCAGAGCAAGGTTTCGAGTAGGGTTGTTGATGGCTGCCGTAGGGTTGCCAATAGGATTTCAGGGTGGTTGCAGTATGGCTGTGGTTATGGTGCCTTTGTGTAAGTGAAGGCACACATGCTGCCACTGACTACTCAAGTGCACTGTCGAGAAAGCTTGACAAGACATTGTAAGCCACTGGGAAGACATGCCTTTTTCAATTTCTCAGACTTTCCAGTTGTATGGAAATCGTGACGATGTGCGCCTAGCTTCTAGGGTTTTCAGGGTTTTTCAAGGGTATTTTGATATGGTTTTTGCGCACGTGTTCTCAACTGAATGCGTTGCGCTTGGGGGCCGGTGAGCATAGGGTTCCAGACACCCTTCAGGGTTTTGATTAGGTTTTAGGATAAGGTTTTGCACGCACCTGTTCTCGGCGTGAATGCGTTGCGCTTGTGGGGCCGGTTGATGGTGATCTGCAAGGGGGAAAGGGTTTTGGTTAGGGTACCTGTCAGCTGCATGCCTGGCGGCTGGGGTTGGGTCATTCACAAGTGGAGTTGAGATTGGCGTTGGGGAGCTAGCCAGGGTTTTGGCTAGGGTCATGCACAAGAATAGCATAGAAGGAGGTGGGTACGGCGATACCATGTCGGCACAAGGCTACCCAACAGCATATCCTCTGATGCTTAAAGCCCTACATATGTACCATGTAAACATATATATATTCTAGTTCTGCTCAACCCTTGTGTGCATAACAGAAAGAACAGAAATCGAAAAAAATCTTTTTGACCATAGGCAACTCTCGGGTGTGGCATATACCCACCTTTGCGATTCCCTCCCCTACAGTCTTGTGGTACTTTACTTCCCTCAGCTCCTCCCGTTGGACGCTGGTGATGGCGCGCCACACAGGGGGGGCGCTAGAAACCTGGCCGTGCATCTAAAGGGGAGGAAAGCCTTCATTTCAAAAGGGTGCACAAGCCTGTTCAGGGCTAGGTTTTAGGGTTTAGGGTTTTTGCTGCACGCTGGCGATGGCGCGCCATACAGGGGGGTGCTGGATACCTGACAGTGCACCTAAAGGGGAGGGCAACATCCAGTTGAAAAAGGTGCACAACCCTGGATTTGGGGTTAGTGTTCAGGAGGGGTTAGGGTTCCAAAGGGAGGGAAAGGGCATGCCAGCTGTCGGTAGGTAGGGTAGGGTGATCAGCTGAGAGCATGGGAATGTCGATATGGGGATGGTAGATCTAACAGCGTTGGAACGGTTGCGCTTGCGTGCACTGGCCTGTTAAGGGTTAAAATATAAGTTGCAGAGTGTAGGGTTTTCATACCTGTGCATAGCTGGTCGGTTTCCCGGTTGCACTCGCATGCACTGACCCCCCTTCACCCTCCCCACCCCCCACCAGCCCAGCGGTGGGGTGGGTACTCACACCCCCTGTGGCAGAACCAAGGGGGAAAGCACCCAGATGGTGGTGCTGGGGAGGAAATCCTCCGCTGCTGCTGGTGGGGCTGAGGGCGTTGGGGTGGGAGGCGATGATGGCTGTGGAGGGTGGTGGGGTGGTGTTGCCGGTGTTGAGGTGTCTGGTGAGCACCGCCACCCTCCTTTGGGAGGGGGGTGGGGACTCCATCTCTGGGGTGCTCTTGAAATGAATGGGGGGCAGAATAGAATATGGTGTTTATAAGAGCTAGGAGTTAGGCTAGCTGACAATTGAGGCTCGCTAGTGCCTAATCCCTGCAATAGGGGGGTGGCAGTAAGGGGTTATGGTACAGAACCACCCACCTAGGCCCGCTATTAGTGGCATGCCAAGTGAAAATGCTTGTCCGGGGCTTATGCTACGCAACCCTCCTTGCGATACCACAAATTAGCAACGTTACCTTGGTTCAGTATCTGTCTATGTCACTGCTATTCGGTTTGAGTTGGAAGCAAACAGGGTCGTAGAGCTTGCGGCTTGTCACTGTACATGCGTGCATACGGTTCTGCGGTAGTGCGCCCGTACTAGACCACACCGATATTGGCAGGTCGAAAGGAGCCAAAGTAGGCGTTCCGCAGCTATAAAAAGCACAGTGCAAGGGTATACAAGGTGCCCACGGCACTTCGCAAGTGCCCATCTGTCCCAATGCATTGGGTCCACACTTCCCTCTTGTGAGCAAACCCTTGTGATTGGCTAAAGGCTAGTGGTTATACACGTGGCGTGCTCTCACCCTCCCTATCTTGAGAAGCGAGCAAGAGCGTTGCTTTCACGTCTTCTTTAGTTTATTTGTGCTGCAAACCTTTCCAGAAGACTGCATTCAATACATTTTTTAGCCAAGCTGCATATCGGAAGGACAGGTTTTATAGTGTCGCTATTCCCAAAGTTTTGCATGCATGCCATTTGCCCGCATCTAGAACCATCCTAGCCTCAAACCGCCACTCCCCTTCCCCACTCCATACCCCACCGCCCATACAGCAAAACACCCTGCTACTGGTTGAGGGCTCCTGTACGATGGCAGCCCGCCCACCCACCACCGCCACCGCCAGCACCAGCACCTCCACCAGGGCTGTGCACCACCACCTGGGCCGGCACCCACGGGCGGCGGAGGGGTTCGCACGGCAGCAGCGGCAGCCAAGGAGGGGCCGGCGGTGCCAACTGCGGACCGTTGCACTATTGAAGCAGGTGTGTAGTGGGCAAGGCACGGGTGCATGCATGCGTTTGGCGTAACGCACATTAGCATGCTAGCATATGAGCATGCTAGCATATAGGGGGCCATAGCAGAGGTATACACATGTATGGACAGGCATGGATATCCCCCCTGAGGATATAAAATGCAGGCCGCGCGCTCTACTGAGGCAGGTGAGTGTGCAATGCGCATAGGCCACCACCCACCACCCACCCACCGCAGAGGCTTGGGGTTCGATTCACCTGGGGGCAAGGGGTGGACAAGATGTGAGGCCTGATGCCGCACTGCATCCCAATCTCACACATGACCCCTCTCCCCTATTGTCGTTTTGCACCCACCCACCCACCCACCCACCACCTTTCATCAATGCAGAGGCCCGGGGTTCGATCCACCAAAGGGGCAAGGGGTTGGAGAGACCCTAAATCCTAAATCCCAAACCCTAAACCCTCCCGATGCAGGCGCCTGGGGTTCACTTACTTGGGAGCAAGGGGTGAAAACACCTAAACCCCAAACCTCAATCTCTTACACCTAAACCCTAAACACACCCACTGCAGGCGCCGTGGGTTCGTTCAACCTGGGAGCAAGGGGTTGATGAGATCACCATAAACGTGCCGGTGGATCCCGCACTGGGTCGAAAGGACTTTTCAGTCGAGCTGCACCCCACCCGGCTGGTGGTGAAGGAACAAGGGGAGGCGATACTGGAGGGCGACTTTGAGGGGCAGCGCATACACATAGACGGTGCGGGGGCATGATTGGATGGGACGGTTGTGTTTGCCGGGTTTTTTGGGTTTGTTTTGGGTATTTTCTGGGGATTACAGCATCGAGCTGCACCCCACCCAACTGGTGGGGAAAGCACAGAAGGAGGTGAAGTGGGATTGCAAATTTGAAACGCAGCGCATAAACGTATGCGGTGCGTGGGCTTGGTTGCATGGGAATATTGTGTTTTGCCATTTTTGCCCCCCAAATTGTGGCAGGGTCTTAAATCTGCCCCATGCGCACCCCCCCGCAGACAGCTACCACATCTTCGAGGACAACCCCCTGGGAAGCCGGGTCCTAAAGCTGGTCCTGGACAAGGCAGTGAGTGGGTGGGACAGCTGGAACATCCTCCTTGACAGTGACATAGCCCCCCCTGACCTCACCATCACCCACCGGGTGTATTTCAAAATCAGCATAGGAGGGGAGGTGGCGGGCAACGTGGTGTTTGGCCTGTTTGGGGCGGCGGTGCCCAAGACGGTCGAGAACTTCCGGGCGCTGTCGACGGGCGAGAAGGTGCGTGGGGGTGGCGGTGGGTGGAGGTGGTATGTGTTGATGAACGGCGGCGTGGGGTTGATGGTGGGGAGTTGGTTTCACTACTGCGCTTCCTTTCAAACCCCATGCAAGGGTCTTGCTACCACTTATAGGGTGCGTATGACTCCAAATGGATGCGGCATGCGGCATTCCAAACACATTCAAAATCTCCAAACCCCAGCGAAGGGTTTTCAAGAGCTTCCTTGCTTGCCTTGTAGGGTATGGCGGCATCTGGCAAGCCCCTGCACTATCTGGGGACCACTTTCCACAGAATTATCCCAGAGTTTATGGCGCAAGGGGGAGATTTTGACCGAGGGGATGGAACAGGTGAGGGCGCCTGGCCATGGACACCGTATACCCCAACTCCAACCCTACCAGGCCTTGCTTGATCCTTGCCCCATTTGTATACTCTAATGAGGCCTGCACCCACCTTTACCCATAAAACAACTCTATCCCTACCAAGTAACCGACCAAGAATTCTACAAGGAAACCTAAACCGTCGTGCCTTCTTGCGAGGGGAAAATTATGCCGGCAACTTACCCCGCTGCTCTAACCAAAACCCTGCCAAGCCCATCGCTGGGTTTCAGACAATGCCCTGTCTGAACCCTGCTCAAATTCAACCCAAACCTATGCCCAGGCAGCCTGCACCCTAGACCTAGTCCCACCCAAACCCTAATCTCCAACCCTACCAAAACCCTTGTGCAGGCGACCCTAACCCCGCCCAAAACCCCACTCTCAATCCCTAACCGAAATCCTTCCCTGCAGGCGGCGCCTCCATCTACGGCCGCGCATTCCCGGATGAGAATTTGCGCATCAAGCACGATGCCCCGGGGCTGCTGTCTATGGCCAATGCGGGACCCAACAGCAATGGCAGCCAGTTCTTCATCACATTCGACAAGCTCCCTCACCTGGATGACAACCACGTGGTCTTTGGCAAGGTGGGTGCACAACAAACCCTGATTTGAAACCATGGTGTACATCCCAACCTTTGCCATACAAACCCTGGCGCAAACCCTAAACCCAAGCGCAAGGAACCCTATTGTAGCAACGGCAGCCAGTTCTCTATCACCTCGTCCCTTTCCCCCACCAAGCTTCGTTGCATGGGCACCTGAAAAGGGGGTGCAATTCATGCAGGTGCTGGAGGGTATGGAAATCGTGCGCCGCATGGAATCGGTGGGCACCGAGGACGGCACCCCCCGCCAGCTCGTGGTGGTGGAGGCATGTGGCGAGATTTCTGAGGACACCTGGCAGCAGTGGCGGGTGGATAACAAGGCCTCACGGGTGGAAGCAGTGGCTTCGGAGCTGGATGAGCCTGCTGCCGAGGAAACAAAGGAGTAGGCAAAGCAGTGAAGATGCATGGTGGGGAATAGCAGCGATGGGTCGCTGGGGGCAGCAGCTGTCCAGAGTAGTGAGGCACCAGCCAGCCAGCAAAGCCAGGCGACGCCAGCATCTAGCGGCAGTACGTACTTGCACATGGCAAGCAAAATTGCAGGGGGGACTGGGCAGGCAGCAGGCAGCGATGAGCCGCGGCGGCAGCAACCTGTGAGCAATGCCAGGGGTACGCCGCAGCGGGGCCCTACCTGTGCGCAGCGCTGGCAGTGCGCGGCCACGTGAGCAGTGTAGGGTTGAACCCTTAAACCCAAAGCAGCCGCATGAGCAATTTAGGGTGTAATCCCTTAATTAACCCAAAACAGCCGCATGAGCAATTTAGGGTTTAACCCCTTAACCCTAAACAGCCGCGTGAGCAGCTGGCAAGCAGTGCCACTTATCCGTGCCACTCATTAGTGTCATTAAGCAGCAGAATGGGCATCAACCAGGGGGCAATCCTGGTGACGGTCAGCAGCAAACGGGAGTAAGCCATCAGGCGCGGGTGGCGGGCTGGCGCCTCTGTTGCAAGGGGCAAGCAACGCCAGCAGTCAGTGGCAAGGGGATAAATCAGCAGCAAGGGGAAGCTATAAGCAGCAAGGGGAGCAAGCAGTATCAGCTGCAGCTGTGGTGGGGTTGCTGGCAGTGCCTTGTGTGCAGAGTGCTACAATGTTGGTCCTATGGGGTGAGGACAGAGGTACATACAACGGGGCAGTGGAGGGATGGAGCAGTTGCTTTGCCTTGAGGTTACCGCGAAATCCCTTATTAAAATTGTGCCGTTGGACTTGGGCGTGTTGGGTGTGTGGTTTGGTGAACGCTCTTCTTGGGTTTATGCATGCATGCATTTGCATGCAGGTGTGCATGACCTTTGCACTGTGACACACATGTAAAAGGATCTGACATGCAAGGAGTAGGTACCAAGCCCCGATTCAACAACGCCGACCCGCCGCAAGTGTCTAGGGTTTTGTTGTCCATGAGGGTTCCGCTAGGAAGGGTTACCGTCAACAGCATGACTCAACTTGAGGCATGGGGAAGATTAACAGCCCGCTACCCACTCTCAGCCCTAACGGGGGACTGTATATGGCAGCGCGCGATGAACGTCACTGCAGCCTTGCAACGCAGTGTGTCATAAGTGGTGTGGCGGCGTTCATCTTGTGCCATGCAAGGGTTCCCGCCACGAGCCCTCCGGGCTAGCGCGCGCGCAGGTTTGTCAAGTTTGCAAGCACCCTTGTGGTACTTGTCCTATTCAGCGCGTCGTCACCAGTCCTTTCGCACACCGTCCATCAATACTATTCTTTGCACAGATGCCCCAGAGGCACCCCTTGCCTCCATGGCTGACCAGGTGCAGAGGCGTAGAGGAGACGATGGGGCCAGCACCTCGGGCGAGCAGCGTGGCGAGGTAAACCAAAGTGGTATATGCTTACGGGCCCGGAACCACGCCCAAACCCCCGCGTCTTGGGATACAATAACCCATTTCCCCGTTTTGCGCATATGCAGTGGGACGAGCTGCCCGATTACCTGCTGGAGAAGGTGCTGAGTCACCTGTGCATCACCGACCGCATGGCACATGGCGAGCTTGTATGCAAGCGGTGGATGAAGGCGGCGCGCGGGATCGACAGCCGCCTGTTGCGCAAAGAGTGCTTTGGAGAGGACCCCATCCTGAGCCCTAAGGTACCAGATCCACAGCGCTGCGGGACGGAATGCGCCCAACCCCCATTGTGCTGGTACAGCCATATGCATGCATGTGCACAGCACTTTACATGTACTTGCGGGGCGCGCACGACGCACTTCAGAGCATACAGTGTTTGTTTCTTCATGCTTGACCCGTCCCATTTGCGCCACAGCTTGCAAATATCTTAATATGCACCCCTGCACCCCCGCACGTTTGCCACCCACCCATACCCGCCCCCGCCCCTTCACCCCCCCCCCCCACCCCCGCCCCCGCAGCTCAGCCGCCGGGTGTTCTCCGCCTTCTGCCGGTGGACGCTGGGCCCCAAGGCGCTCCGCATATGGCCCCGACCCTCCCCGCTTGTCTCCCTCGACCTCTCCGGATGCACGTGGCGAGACCACGAACGCTTCCACCCCGTGGAGGCCCTACGCGACTTTCCAAAACTGCAGCGCCTCGTGCTCACCGACATCACGCACCGGGAGCGGCCCCTAACCTACCACGCGGACGACCTGCTGTACTGGCTGACCCTAAAGGGTTTGTACAAGTCGCCCGTGGCCGCAGTCCACGTGGATGCGAAGCTGTGGAGCGTGTGGGGGTCGAGCCAGCGACAGGTGACGGCGGCCCAGTGGCGGCAGTATACGGATCTGCTGCTGCCCGCATCGCCCATCAAGATACGGCACCTGGCGTTGCTGGAGCATGAAGCAGGTAGGGGTGGGACGGGTCATCACGCTATATGGGTTTGCGCCAGGCCACACACAACGCTGGATAGTTGTTTGGTTAGGTATATGATCCCAGGAGTAAATGCAGGTCGGCACTTAGCCTTGCGCCCACGCAGCTCTGTCCTGGCATTGCATGATGTTGATGCATTGGCATCAGCATCGCAGCACGCCCAGGGTACTTTGACACAGTGGTAAGGGTTTTGCTAGGGTTTTCGCACAGGGTTTCAATCCAACCCTTGCACCGTGTGCACCCTGGACCCTCGGGCACGCTCCCCTTCTCCTGATATATCCCCAGGTCCCTTGTTAGGGTTAATGCACCATGCAACCCCTTGTCCCCGCAGGCTCGTTCCAGGGTCTGCTGGGGAGCAACCCCGAGGCCTGCGACAAATTTGAGCTGTTGTGCCAATCCCTGGGATGCAACGCCAGCGTGAGCCGGCTGGTGGTGGTGGGCAATGCGCTGGGGGCCAGGGGGGGGGAGCTGCTGGCGGGCGTGGTGCAGGTAGGGGGGGAAAGGCTCTCATTTTGGGTGGTGTTGGTGCTGGTGTGGTGGTGGTGGTGGTAATGGTGGTGGTGGTGGTGGTGGGCAATGCACTGGGGGTCAGGAGGGGAGAGCTCCTGACGAGCGTGCTGCAGGTAGGGGGAAAGGGGTCTCAGATGGGGTGGCGTTAAGTGGTGTTGGTCGGGTGATGGAAAATGCGCTGAGGGGTATTGATTTTTAATGAATTTCCAATGAATTTCCAAGGTGACACAATTCAATCTGCATCCAGTTTCCCGCAGCTCATGCAACCGCCATCCCCATCCTCATCCTCATCCTCATCCTCATCCTCATCCACACACCCACCACCATCCCTTCCCCCACCGCTCCTGCAGCCCGGCACCCCCCTGCAGCACCTCAACCCCCCAGGCTGCTTACCCCACCAGTATCCCTTCCCCCACTCTAAACCCTAAACCCCTACCCATAAATCCTAACCCCCTGCAGCACCTCATACTCCGAGGCTGCTTATCCCACCCTAAACCCTAAGCCTGAACCCTAAACCCTTCTGCAGGCCGACACCCCCCTGCAGCACCTGATCCTCCAAGGCTGCCAGGTAGGGGAGGGGGGAGCAATAGCACTGGCGCGCTCCCTTCCCACCAACACCCACCTCCAGTCCCTGCGCATCATTGGAGAGGCGCTGCCCGATGCAGCCTGGCTGGCCCTCCTTTCCTCCTCTCTGACCAGAGTAGATGCGCCCCCCTTGGAGCTGTGGGCTGGGGATCAGAGGGTGCTTGCAGGGATTGAGCAGTAGCAGGTGGCCGGGATTGCAAATTAGCAACTGGAGTCCCTGCGCATTCATGGGGAGGCGCTGCCAGATGACGCCTGGTTGGCGCTCCTCTCTGCGTCTTTGACAAGGGTGGGTGCGCCGCCTTTGGAGCTGTGGGCTGGGGACCAGAGGGTGCGTGCGGGGATTGAGCAGTAGCAAGTGGCGGGGATTGAAAATTAGCAAGCGCATCCGAAGTGTACAATGCCGAGATTTTTTTGTGTAAAACACGTTTAGAGTTGGGGTGATATTGGGGGTCTGGTATAGGTCAAGGTTGGGGCAGTGGTTTTCCAGAGAGAAGCATCAAAGTGTATGCGGGGATGATAATCATTGTGTGCCGGGATGGTACTCAGGCAGGATGTAGATGCACATTCCACCATGGGATTGCTGGGATGATGCTAGGGTGCTGCGTAAACTATGATAATGTTTGCAGGAGTACAGGTGTTTGTTCTTTGCAAGGATCCTCGAGTCGCACGGTGGCTGCCAGAACTCGCTCAAGCAGGGTTTTCAGAAACGCACGCAACGTCCACGCAACCCCTGCTGGGATGGTGCTAGGGTTAGTTAATGGGTTAGTTACATGCATTCCAGCATACAGCCAAATTGGCAGCCAACCTTGCACATGCTGCGCCGCACAGCTCTATCCTGGCACTGTGTTGAATCATTCATGCTAGGGTACAGTGGGCTATCACCATGTATGCAGGCTGGTGCTGGAGTTTTGTCTCGAGAGGCATCATGGTACTGGCAGGGGTTCAAGCGCAGGATGCATGACTGTTTTAAACAGGTTTTTTGATGGCATAGAGTTGATGTGGTCATTATTGGGGGGTTTGGGTGGTGCAGTTAATCAAGGCAACTTTCAAAATGCGTGGAATTGTTTGCAACTTCCCCCTCGTAGCGTTGTGGGGTCAAACTTTGCAAATCAAATGGCGTAAACTGGGAGGCTCAGCCTTCCAGTGGACTTCAAAGTTCAAGCCATCATGGTAACTGTTACAGCTCCTTTTTGCATGGAGTTATAACATCCCTGGAGGGACGGGGGTTGCAAAAGCACTTTGCTCCCAAGGGTGGACCACCTTACCAGGTACAATCCATCCAATCATTGTGGTAAAATTGGATGCCTGGCCCCTGCGGGCCATCTGACCTTTGAACCTTCATTCAGGAAGCTAATTGTTCAAGGCTGGCCCTCAGATCGATGCTGCGCAGTGCACACCATGGCGGCCACTGGCAGGGCCAATTTAGTTCTGCC
Organism: Heterotrichella gracilis; assembly: GCA_032358255.1. NCBI lineage: Eukaryota > Xanthophyceae > Tribonematales > Xanthonemataceae > Heterotrichella > Heterotrichella gracilis. The sequence continues at coordinate 108,550 of JAULBX010026163.1, forward strand.
ACAGTAACTGTTACTGTATTGACTAGTGGCCCAAATACTGGCACCACGGGGCGTCTAACTTAGTCTAGCACCAAAACTCCAACGGCTGGCAGCCTGAGCGCCTATTCAACATATCAGCAACGAGCACCTACTGGGTTTGATACCACAATGCAGCTGCGTATGGTGTCACCAATTCACTGAATATCAGCTCGAGGTTGGTGAGCGCATATGCTATCAAAAATTGCAACATCAATTTGATGGTACCATACTGTAACGTTACCGTAGCCGCTGGGTTGAAGGGCGGGCCACGGCGCAGTTCTGGGTGCACCAATCAAAGAGGAGAAACGCACGCATGCGATCACACGCCACCAAATATTGCGTTTAATGCATGGGAACGTCAGCAAGACGCCACGATTACCCTGGCGCTTGCCAGCTCACTTTAGCCCTTTGATTAGCCCTTTGATTAGCAGGAAAAACGTAGTAAGTAGCCTGCTGCCAAGCCGTTGTCATCATTGCCTAGTAGGTATCTAGGAACGGCCAGTCTACGAGTAAATGCCAAGCATCATCCTACCCAGCACCCCGGCCTGCCCACTCCGGCCCTTTACCCTTTAACCCTACTAGGTAACCCTCCAGGGCTGCCACCCAGCAGTGTCCAGTTCGAACCTTGACCCTTCACCCCAAACCCCAAACCCCTAACCCCGGTGACCCTCCAAGGGTGCTCAATCTGGGCCCGAGATCTTCTTCATGTCGATGGTCGCAGGGCCTTGCAGGTTTTCCCCCTTGCAGTCGAAGCAGGAGCCGTGGCAGGGGCAGTTCCACTCACCCTCGATAGGGTTCCACTCCAGCAGGCACCCAAGGTAGGGGCACAGGGCGGAGTAGCGGCTCACCCTCCCCTCCTCATCCTTGTACACCGCCACCTGGAAGCAATATAATACCCATTTAATGAAGATGGCATTATTGGATGTGTTTATAATTTATCTCTTGCGTGTCACGTCTCCACAATTCAAGTACTGTCAGGTATATTTCACATTCAAAGCAATACCCCTGACGAGTTCCGCCTGCGAGCCAACAGGAGTGCCCATTCCATCCCCGTCATGCATTACCATGCATGGCCGCATCCCTGGCTCTCAACATCAATGCATTGTGCAGTGCACCGATGCACATTAGCCCTGGCCAAAGGCTTTCTCTACATAAGAAACCTTACATTTCTGAGCTTCAAAAAGCCGATGTTGACCACCGCGCCGCAGGCCTACCAGGCGCCAGCTGTCCTCCACATTTACCCCGAAGAACCTTGCCCAGGGTACCCGCCAGTACCCTCCCATGCCGCTTTCAATTCTCCTATTGGTATCCCCATGCACAATGCTTAAACCCTAGCCAAGGTCCCAGCCTTACCTTTCTCAGCTTGAGGAAGCCGCTGTTGACCACCGCGCCGCTGCCGGGCGCCATGTCCTCCACATCAACCCCGAAGAACCTCGGCAGGGGAAGCAGCATACTGAGGGCGGACAGGATGGTGTTTTTGTAGTAGGTGGCGGACTGGGAGCCAGGGAACAAGGGGGGGCCGCGCAGCTTGCGCCTGGGGAGGGAGTTTTGGGTTCAAGATAAGGCGTTAAAATGCAATGGTCCCTTTGTAGTAGGTGGCGGTGGCAAATTGGAAACCACAGTGGCGGTGGCGGTGGCGGAACTGGGCCATAGTGGGGGGCCACGCAGCTTGCGCATGGGGAGGGGGTTAGGGTTATTAGGGTTTCAGACCGGAGTTCGAGGGTTCTTGTAGCAGGTGGCGGATTGTTATTATGGGACTATTATTATCTTACTACCCTTTGGGAGGGGCACGCAGCTTGCGCCTGGGGAGGGGTTTAGAATGATTAAGATTCATACTGGGTTAGGGTTTTGTGGGGTCCTAGTACAATAAACCGTGGCAGAATGGGATTCAAGCCACGAGGGGGGCCCACGTAGCTTGCGCCTGGGGAGAGGATGAGGGCTTTTAAAGTCCAAGGTTTAGGGTTCAAAGTTCAACTTTGAACCCTAGTAGGGGCAGGGTGCTACTTTTGTAGTAGGTGGCGGACTAGGAGCCGGGGAACAAGGGGGGGGCACGCAGCTTGCGCATGGGGAAGGGGTTAGGGTTTTCAGGGTTTGTGACTAGGGCTTGATGCTAGGATTTAGGGAGTTGTGGATTTTATTGTATTAGGTGGCCAACTGAGAGCCGGGCCACAAGGGAAGCCCACGCAGCCTGGGGAGGGAAACGTGGATGTTTAGGGTTCAGGGTTGAGTGTTCAAGTCTAGGGGTCATGATGCAACGGTCTTCTTAAAATAGGTGGCGGACGGGGAACCAAGAATTCGTAACTTGGTGCTGTAGGGGTGCCCATCTCCAAGAATTTCAGCACCGTGGCTGGTGATTGCACAGCAGGAACAGTCCAGCCAGCAGCGGTGCAGACACTCCCCGAGATGGGGACCCCTACACCACTAAATTATGATCGGTTGTCCCTTCTGCTCAACCCAGGCCACAAGGGGGAGCATGCATCTAAGGGTTTAGGGTTCCAAGTTAGAGCTCAGGGTGCTGCTTTTGCAGTAGGTTGCGGACCGGGAGCTTATGCCTGGGCAGGGGGTTATGGTTTTCAGGTTTCAGAGTGGGGTTGAGGGTGTTGTGGGGTTATTGTGATAGGTGACGGACTGGGAGCCATATCACAATGAGGGGCCTTGCAGCCTGCGCCTGGGGAGGGAATTAGGGTTTCAGGATTCTGGGTTAAGAGTTTTTAAGATTAGGGTGTTGTGGTGTTTTGTAGTATGTAGCGGACTGGGAGCCGGGCCACAAGGGGGGGCGAAGCAGCTTGCGCCTGGGCGGTAAGGGAAAACGATCAGTAAGTGGAGTGAATTAACTTGCCGGTCATCCTTGTCCAGGCGGATTAGTTTTAAGTAAATGTAAATAACATAAATCAACCCGACTAAGAAAGCACGACTGGCAAATTAATTACTCCGTATACTTGTCACTCTCCCCCCTCCACCCAGGCGCAAGCAGGCTGCCTGGGATCCTCTTGAATGCCATATGAAAGTCGTAATCATACTTTTGAAAGACGTACAATTAATCATCAACCTCAATAAGCATTTTTGCATTTATGTGGGCAGAGTGATCAGTACACGGAGTGATTGATTTGCTAATTATCCTTGACCAGGTGGGTTGGTTCTAAACTACAGTACGTAAACCAACCCAACTGGGCAGAAACAAGCAGCACATTTACTGCAATCATGATCGCTCCTTCCCCCTCCCCCCCCCCAGGCGCAAGCTGGGTTGGACCCTCTTGAAAGTCGAAACCCTACTCTTAAAAATCGTAATCGTTCTCTTGAAAATCGTACGAATGTCTGGAGTAGGGTTAGCATTATGAGGGCATCATACTAATTATAAGAAGCCTGCAGCATACAATTCTACTACGCTATGCCGATAAACCCTGGGCATCTCCCTTTAAGGGGGTGCTTCCGGCTTCCTAGGAGTCGTGCAAATCCATCTCCCATGTTTTTAATAAACTGCAGGGCAAAAGGATAAAAACCAACTCACTTTGTGCTGTAGATGCAGGATCAAACCCTAATCCCTTATCCCTAACCATACTCACTTTGGGCTGTAGATGTCGGCTGCAGGGTTTTCCCTCCCCAGTATGAGGTCTGCTATCACTTCCCCCCCTATGGTGCCCCCAGTAGCAACCCTGCCGCAATCCCCAGTGGCCACAAAAACCCCGCTGTGGAGAGGGTCGGGCCCGTAAAACCCTAGGCCCTCCCCAGTCTGGAACACCTGCAACGATTGGTAGCACTGCATTAGACAGAACACTGGTGGGCAGTGGGGAAGGGGGCGGCATCAATGCCCTAAACTCTAAACCCTCCCCAGCCTGGAACACCTGCAGCATTACCATGGGCACTACATCAAACACAGATGCAATTTTCACCAGTCAAACTAGCCAAACAATTATAGTCCAGTCCTAAGCATTGCATCCCCAAGCGTATGTCACGTATTCTAAACGGTTTAGAATAATAGTTGGCATTTGATCTGGGAAGACCATATGGGCTGCCCTCGACGTAACAAAAATTCAAGACAGAAATGGGATTTGCAATACCAGGACTAAGCTGACTTGTGCTCTGCTTAGTATTCAGTAGCAGTGCTGAAGTTATTGTAACAAATGGTTGGTCATCGTTGCACTATGGCATGTTTCTATCCACCGAGTGTACTTACACTCAATGCAGAGACACATGCCAAGTGCAGTGATGACAAAGACATTTGTTACATGCCATGAGGCACTTCAGCATTACAGAGCAGAGCAGAAGTTGGCTTTGTCTCGGTATTGCAGATCCAAGCTGGTGTCAATGTCATTGGTCATTGGCATGTAGAATGGAGAACCTGAACTATGCATGACTCTAAGCACCACCCACAATGAATGCAGTGGGCGACTCCCCACCGTTTCCACAACATTGCAAAGTATATTATGCAATACCATATAGATGTTACTTTCTGCCAATCTATCACATTTGCCTTGCGTATGTATTTAATACTTGTAACCCCTACTCACCATGCAGCAAACAGCCTCCCCCCCACCCCTCCCCGCCACCCTTGCACCCTTGCCTCGGACACCACTCCCCCACCTCCACCCCCACCCCCCCACCACCCACCGACCGTATAGCTCCAGGCAAACAGCCTCTCCCCTGCCGCCCCCCATTGCCCCCTGGCCCACTCCTCTAGCGCCCCGTATCTGTCTCCATACTCGTTTGGCTTCGTCCCCTGATCGTGTTCCTCCCCTGACAAGAGCAGCATGTCATCCTCCCCTTGGCGCCTCACCAGGCGGGCGGAGTGGTAAGGGTTTTCTGTGTCCCAGTACACACCCTCGCTGAACCCTTCGCCCCCAGGCATACGCAGGGCAACCACGTACCTGAGTGTGTGGGGGAAGCCGATTGGCATTGGCAAAACTAAATGTACTGGAGCTGGTTACAAATTGGCAGTGTCAACATGGAGGGGCAGGGGGCTGCAATTTTCTGTAAGGCTACAGAAGCTGTTTTGTTTTAAGACATATTGCCTCTTGATCTAAGTGGTCAGGGTTTTCTGCAGAGTCCGACAAGGCCGGGGTGCATATACTCACAGCCATTGGGCAATAACTGCCAACGCAGAAATAACATATTTCTTAACACGCTCCCGGGGCTGGCAACAAAGTCACCAAGCTTTTAATTTCTTGTTTATCATTACATAGCCCATGGGTGCACTTGCGCCTGGGGAACTGCCTCTCGTGCAGGGCCACCATATGCTTAGCAGGGTGCAACAGACCTAGGATGTAGAGATTCACAGCCCATTGGGTAATTACTGCTGTAAAATGCTCTACAGGGAATGACCCAGGACTATCTCCTTATCCACAGCCCATGCAAAGTTGACAGCTTCGACTTCTGCTTCTAGGGTGCCCTTTAGGGTTTTTCAGAGCCCACCTGCGCCTGGGGAACTGCTTCCCGTGCAGGGCCACCACGTGCGCAGCCGAGTCCACCAATCCCGAGGTGATCGGCGTGGTTGTGGCCACCACAACCGCCTCCCGAGCCCTCGCCCTGTGCCCATCCATGGTCAGCGCCGCATGCCCATCGTAGCGCCGCACGCGGGTGGCTTCGTAGATGCGCACGCCATGCTTGGTGGCGAGGGTGTGGGCCAGGCCAGTGAGGTAGGCCAGGGGGTCGAGGGTGGCGGTGAGGGAGAAATGCGCGGCGTTTGCGGCGCCCTCGGCCTATGGGGCCAAATCCAGAGTGACCTGCAGCTCAGAGGACACAAGGAGCACCTCATCTTAAGCTTGTGTCGGCAGGTAAGCAGCATGCAGCAGGATCAAGAGTAAAGCATGTTTTTACTTGAATATGCTTTACACTTATAATATTCAAATTAAACGATGCTAAGAGTAAAGCATATTAATAAGTAATGCTTTACTTGAATATGCTCGAATAAGCTTCAGCCTTGTGTCCACAGTGTCTCCAGTGTCAAGTTGAACGCTGTGCCCTTGCACAGGAGCAGCTTCATGTCTGATTAAAGGGATAAAACCAAGAAGCCCAGTGCTTTTCAGGTTTTTTTTAATTTGTTTTCTTTCTTAGCACTAACCACCCTAGGTGCGGTGCATACAGCAATCACCTGGGTCTTGTGTGGTGACAAGGGCAGCGGATGGAGCGGTGCAGGTGGTCTCAGGGCATGGGCGCACTTCAACGCCACTGGAACGTGTATGAGGAATATGAGTATTTACTCATATACAAGATATATTACTACTTATCGTAATACCAATCATGAGGAAGACAATCATGAAGGGGACTAAGCATGCGTTATAACCAGTAGACCTAGGCGACCAGCAACGAGCCCTTGATGGTCACAACCATCGCAATTTCTCACCATCCTGCGATTGTGAAAACCGTGATGTTTGTGAATAATCATCAGCTTGTTGCTGGACACCCTGGGTCTACTGGCCAAACCGCATCCTCATTATCCTCCTCATGTCCTAGCTGATCCTGACCATGCCCCAACCCACACTGCCAACCCCAATCCCTCTCACCAAAACAGAGGAGGCTGGAGAAGTACACGCAGTGCTCAACCTCTGTTGCATTCCCTCACAGCGGTGTTACAAGCGAGGTGCCCACACACCAACGTGGATTGCAAGAAACACAGCCTGAACTTTGCGCTGGGGAGGTCCCTGCTGGCACCTCCACCAACAAAAACATCTGGCTGTGGCTTTCCGAATCTACCTCTGTGTGTGAACAGCTCACTTGCAAACACCGCTGTGGGCGATACAGCAGTGGCTGACGGCCGCCATTGAGGCATCCATTGCGGACTATTGTGCATACACGTGCATTCCGATCACGTTCCCATTTTGTGCATCTTGCTGATCCCAGGGATAGCTCCCAGGGATTAGAGGTTGCCCACCTGGTCACATACCACCCACCGCACCACTCCTACCCTCCCCCTATTGTGCAGTACCAGAGCAACTCCCTGTCACACAGTCATGCACAACTTCTGACATGGCACCCCTCCCAGCTTGGCAGCGCCCAGCTCCTCCTGACATAAAAAGATGTCAACACCACAGCTTCTTGTTTGCATAAATGTTTTGCATCAAGATATTGTGCATGACAGTGTCAAGAAGATTTCCCCCCAGAATGACAAAATGCCCCACCTGGTCGCATGGCACCCCCGCCAGCATGGCAGCACCCTGCTCCTCCTGCACCACCTGGCTGCCATCCTTGCCATCGTGCCGTCCGTGGGAGGAAGAGTCTTCCTCCCGGGGACCAGGAAGCCCCCCACCCTCTCGAAACCACAGTCGATGCCCTCCTCCCGCACCACCTGCTCCACAAACTCCAGTGCCAGCTGCTGACTGGACGCCACCTTCTGCGTCACCTGGGGACAATACAAGTACCATCACGATTACAATGACGATCATGATACAAATACCAATTACATACTCCGGTATTTGCTGCTGACTGGACGCCGCCTTCTGCGTCACCTGGACGCCACACGCATATTATTACGGTAGCAAATGATGTTTGTGATCTAAAATATGCTTATAAACTCCTCTGCCTGCTGCTACTGGAAGCAACCTTCTAATCACCAGGACGCCACAAAATTACCGTTACTAGTATACATTCAAATGATGCTTACTAAGGCTGATATACATTCAAACGATGCTTGGCAAGGCTAGTCATATGGATATGACGGACGTCCACTGCCACTGCAGAAAAGCCCTGCATTGACGGGGAAAACTTGGTAGCAATATAGGAGAACAGGCATGTATCGGCGAGAATGGCAGAGGTGTCGGATAGAGGAATACGTCGCCGACACAAAGCGCAGCATGATGATCAGGCCTCGATGCTTGAAGGCGTCATGCTGCACCTTGTCACCGCAACATAATCCCCCTGACATCTCGGGCTTTCCCCTCGCCAATACATGATTGTACATCCCATCATGGTGTTGCATAACAACCTGCTTTTCTTACTGTCAGGACAGGGTTGGTTGGCACAAGGTGCATACAGGATAGACTTGCCAATCTGCCTGTATTGGCGGTATACGTGCATGCAAGTAAGCATTTGTAGGCCTTCAGAGGTGTTCGCAGGATGAACAGGTTTACGACAGAAAAGCAAGGCATTTTTAGCATACCCTAAACCCTAAGCATCGTGCATCCCCACCTGCTTCTCCCATAGCCTAAACCCTAAGTAAGGTGCATCCCTACCCGCTTTTCCCAAACCCCAAATCCTAAGCATGAGTCATCCCCACCTGCTTCCCATACCGTTCCTCCAACCCCCTGTACAGGTCTCATGCCAGGTTGGTTGTATCACCTCCAATTTTGTGAAAACAGCAAGACGCTTTTCAGCATCATACCATAGTGATTGCACAACCCACCTGCTTTCTATACTGCCCCTCCAGGACACTATACATGTCGTCATTCCAGGTGATGAGGATACCCTAAACCCTAAGCATACATGTCATCCCCACCTGCTTCCCATACTGCCCCTCCAGCACACTGTACAGGTCATCGTTCCGAGTGGTGAGGATACCCGTGTCACGGCCCGATTGGCCGGCGCCGCACACCCGCCCTTCAACCACAACAACATCCTTGCCTGCACAGGGTGAGTGTCGTATGTTCAGACCGGTGATGGGGGAAATCATGCACAAGGGTGGCGCGAGTTTAGAGTGTGATAGGTGAAGAAGTGGACAGGAGTGTGTTGAGAGTGTGATGAAGGTAATTATTGACAGGAGTGTGGTGAGGCTGTGATAGGGGAAACAACGGACAGGGGAGTAACTCATCTCTGTTGGTTGACTCCTCATTGTCAGTGTGGACTCAATGCGCCTTTTTAAGCACCATAGCTGACCAGGGTTGAGGATTATGCAACAATGCTGCAGGTTTACTGGCGCCATGCCACCTGAATTATTAATTTATTTTTGTGTTTAGGCTGCACGGCGCCACCAAATTTACACATTGTAGCCAATAAGCATCACCACTATTCAGCAAATCACAAAACCTACACCCTTACCCGTCTTGGCGAGGTGGTACGCCGTGGTCAGCTCAGCAATACCATCCCCAACGATACTAGCAACCCTAGCAACCGTAAACCCTAAACCCTAGAACCTTACCAGCCTTGGCAAGGTGGTACGCCGTGGTCAGCCCAGCAAAACCACCCCCAATGACCACCACATCTGCCACGCACTCCCCCTCAAGCTTGGGAAAATTTGGCGCCAGATCCTGCTGTCCCCACACATTCTTGGCCAGCCCTGGGACTCTCTTCCCTGATGCTGATGCGCTCCCCTTGAAGGACCGCGGTGGGGATGGGGCCGGGGATGCAGTTTTTGGTCTGTCATTGAGCTTGATTCGCTGGTGCTGCTAGCAATGAAGTGGGGTGAAGAGGATCGGCCCTGGCTGTACGCGGGAGTGCCGCGAGAGTGGCGAAAGGCAGTGGGAAGGGAGTAGGGCTTGCCTGATGGGCAGCGTTGCTGCCTAATGGCTGTGCCGCCTGCAAGGTACATATTGTCAGAGTAAGGATCTACATTTAATTTGCATCTGACTGGGCCCTAACATGAGCCTACATGCGCACATTGGTTGGCAACCATATTTTCAAAGGCATGTTGACATGCCACGTGAGAGGAAAGCAAGTGGTTTACTCAACCGCAAGCTTCCTCACATGCGGCAGATCTGCATGGACTTGAAAATGGGTTGCCCACCAATAATTCTGTACAGGGTTAATTTATTGTATAAGGGTTCATTGCACTCCTGGACCACTGCGCGGCGGCAATGATGCGCCCTTCCAAAGTTCTGCACAAAACTTCCCACCAGAGGGCACTCTTAAGGTTTCCACCACAATTACACATCATGGCGCATGCATACATTGCACGGCACTGTATCTGGCCATTCGCATGCGCACTTAACCCTAAACCCTAACCAGGCACTATATCTGGCCATGCGCATACGCACTAAACCCTAAATACCCTGAACAGGCCCTGTATCTGGCCATGCGCATGCGCACTACACCCTAAACCCTAATCAGGCATTGTATTTGGCCATGTGCATGCACATTTAACCCTAAATACTTATCAGGCGCTGTATCTGGCCATGCGCATGTGCCCGAAACCCTACACCCTGACCAGGCCCTGTCTCTGGATTTGCGCATGCGCCCTAAATCCTAAAGTCCCTTAACGAGCACTGTATCTGGCCATGCGCATGCGCACTAAACCCTAAACCCTAATTAGGCCATATATCTGGCCATGCGCGTGCGCCCGAAACCCTAAACCCTAACCAGGCCCTTTATCTAACCATGCGCATGCGCCCTAAAATCTGAAAACCCTTGACAGGCGCTGTATCTGGCCATGTGCCCTGCATGTGCCCTAAACCCTACACCCTAACAAGGTACTGTACCTGGTCATGCGCATGCGCCCTAAGCCCTAAACACTAATCAGGGCCATGCGCATGCGCATTAAACCCTAAACCCAAACCAGGCCATGTATCTGGCCATGCGCATGCGCCCGAAACCCTACACCCAAACCAGGCACTGTATCTGGCTATGCGCATGCGCCCTAGATCCTGAAAACCCTTGCCAGGCGCTGTATCTGGCCATGCGCATGCGCCCTAAATCATAAAAACCTTGAAAGGCACTGCATCTGGCCATGCACATGTGACCCAAACACAAACCCTGACCAGGCCCTGTGGCTGGCCATGCACAATGGTTCTCAGACAGAGCTAGTTACACAGGCTCAATCTTGTCAGCAGCTGCATGCTAGCATTGAACACAGTGACAGTGCTATCAGCCAACTTCCACCAGGCTTCAGGCAGATTTGGGCAAGTTACATCCAGTGTGCACGCACACTCACACTGGGTGTAACTTGCCCCAAAGTGCTTGAAGCCTGGTGCAAGGTGACTGAGAGTGGGCACGTTATATCTACCTCTAGAGGACCAAGCTGTAGCACTCGTGGGTCCAGTCATATAGTGTATGGACAGTGCATATCCATATGGGCCATTCCGAGCGACATATGCCACACCTGCAGGCTCGAAGGGGTTCCTGGTGGATGGTTGTGCACGGCTCTGGCAGATGGCATGCACCCCTGCCCTTGTACAGAGATACTGGCGGACTTTGCTGATGCAACGCTGGGTCCCGGAACCGCAAGTAGGTGCAAACATAGGGCAGGGAGTGCCCCCAGTCCAGTCTAGACCTGTGGCAGCATGCAACAAGTGCTGTCGAACAAGTCAGGGTGTTACTAACAGGCTTCCGGAACATGCTTTGAACCTCTGAAACAGGACAGTGTCTTCACTTTCTGCCTGAAAGCTTGACTCTTTCTTCTCCGAGGTGTCCCTGAATGTGTGGCGGGAAGCATATCCTCCAATCGAGTCAGGCAGTCGCTTCGTGGAAGCAGACGTGCAGCACACCTCACGGGCATCATGCATGCAGGGGACCAATGCGTTGCCCTTACGTAGGGTATCGCTATGGTCAGCCTATTAGGGTCGAAAATTCACTCAGCAAGCCCATAATAATTATTATACTTTTACAACCTCCTGGAGGCTGGCAGCAAATAATCCCTGATCATTGAATGTGGCAATGGCACTGGCTGGGTATTGCTGTGTTGGTAAAGGGGACAGCCCTTGAAGGGGCTGCCCTTGAAGGGCCTGTGTGAGATATGCTCATCAACCCCGGGTGATTGCCACTGGCTTCAGTGAAAAGTATACATTCAGAAGATACTTAAAAAAGTAGCTTCATATTCCTTTAATGTATTGTCCTGGCCCTAGCGCTGCAGCACCAGTCCATATGATGTCATGCATGCTGGCAGCTATAGCAACAGTGCTATCAAGTGCTAAACTTCAACATACATCGCGGAGCGCATGATGGGTGCACGTCATGTGGCAGCATGTTGGAGACAATTACACACCCAGGCAGTGGCATGGGGTTTGTGACAGCCAGCATCATGCAAGTTGCGTTGGCACACTATGATTGGCATCTGGCGCATGTTGCCTCTAATATGTGATTTACCCGTGGATGATGCACCCGCCGTCATGATGTGGCTTCCCGCCACCCATCAGGTCGCTCCCAGATTTGTCCTCCCGCCACCGCGGCCCCCACATGCATGACAAACTTGTCAAATTGAATTTCCCATGTGGGTGGTGGTGATGCTCACTGCACTGCTGAGCTTCACACCCCCTGTGCACGGCTGTGGCATGCCGCGTGGGCCATTGGGTCCAGGGGACCGGTGAAGGTGCGTTGCCGCCAGGCCCTGAGAGAAGGTTGCAATACATACATGTGCATTTCGCATATGTACACTGCATGCGCATCCAGTTAGCTAACATAACATTTATGTCAAGGAATGCTTGCTTATCAAAAAAAGGTACCTAAACGGCGTGACAACAAGATTTACAAGATTTGACAGTCATTTTTCAGTGACGCTGGATGGCCCACTCATTTTCCAGACATTATTGCCTACTTTACAAAACAGCAGTGACACTAGTGCTGACCTTCTGCATATCTCTGGTCGCCAACATTGCAAACAGCGTTACGGTACAATTGCTTTCATAACTGTGGCCATGCATGCTCAGTTTTCAGTTTCATTGCTCCCTTGACATCGTTCAATTTGTATTGTAATGCATTTTTATTGGTCATTTTTGAAGCAAAAAGCACCCTGACATTAAACTGAGTACTTGTGGACAACAGCAGAGGAAACTACGGGAATAAAAATCCAGCAGCTGCTGGTGCATTCTGGGTGCTGAATGCAGTGGGGTTTGCGACAAAATTTTGGGAAATTGGGGTTGATATCAAGGTATATATAGAAAGAGATCTCTTTCTATACACCCCTTGTTGATACCACGCAGTATTCAACCATCGAGATTTCTTTACTTTCCCAGGGTGCTGGCACCGCCAGTGGCGGGGGTGTTGCGCCAGAATGTACAGAATGCCACTTTGTCTTTTGGCGGGCTGCGGTATAGCCAGATAGTTGTCACACTGGGCGCTTGGTGAACAGGCAGTACCACTGGTATACGCTAGCAGCCCTGCGCTACAGTGAAGGTCCCAGTGCCTCATCTGCTCGCTTCGTTGCGCCTCTTGTAGTAAGTTACTACAAGACCTGTGGTTCTGCCTTGTATTATATTCTGTACTCGATCCGGTGTATATTGCCCTGGCCAGGGTATTGGAGGCAGCAGCAAACGCAGACACAAGAGATAAAGGCAAGGGGGGGCGGGGTGTAGTTGTGGCCAAGCCCAGCCCAGCTGCTGCAAACACCTTTCCGTGACAAAAAAATTAACTCACATGCTGCCCAATGTCTCAACAGCTGTTGTAACAAGTTCAACCTAACTCTCAAACGCATACTGAGCCACAGATGGTTGGTGGGATGTAGTGGTATTGTCAAGCCAGGCCTGTTGGTTTCCAGTTGTGGTGGTGTTAAAAAACACCAGTTTTGGTTTTGGGTGGAGCAAGGGAAGACGCTTAGGCGGATGTGAACTTGGTCACAGCCTTGGTGCCCTCGGACACGGCGTGCTTGGCCAGCTCACCGGGCAGCACCAGGCGCACAGCGGTCTGGATCTCCCTGGAGGTCACTGCAAGAGCAGGAAAAGGGAGTCAAGAACTGGCTTGTAGAAAGTGTGTTAGGAAAAAGGGGTGGGGCAATGTCGGTTACAAGGTAGGGACAGATGGTTTGAAAGTCAAAGGTTTCCAAAGGCGTGCAGGTGGTCAGGGAAGCAAGTCAGCAGCTGCACAGAGTTTGAAAGGCCAGTGTAACTTACGGGTTGGCTTCTTGGTGTAGCGGGACAGCTTGGAGGCCTCGGTGGCGATCTTCTCAAACTGGTCAGCTATGAAAGAGTTCAAAATTGACATGCTCTTGGAGCTGATGCCGGTGTCGGGGTGCACCTGCTTCAGGACCTTGAAGATGTAGCTCTTGTAGCTCTCCACCGCCTTCTTGGACTTCTTCTTCTTGCCATCGGGCTTCTTCACCACGGCCACGGCCTTCTTGGCGGGGGCTTTGTCTGCCTTGGGAGCCATTGCGAATAGGTTTGGGGGTGCGTGAGACTGGAAGTTATACGACGAAGATAGAGGGTGAATGCCTGGTCCTGGCAACACACTTTGACCTTTATACCTTGTGCTGCAGAGTCAAAGATGGCAGGGGCGATTTCAAATCAAGTCGCTCGAAAGTGGCGGGCCAATGAGATTGCAGCATTGACCAAGGCTCGGATTCACAGACCATCCTCCTGAGCCTGCTGCACGCTGATTGGCCCCCAACTTGATTTCAAAAGTTTGACTCACCTGGCCCACAGTTGAACTGGTATTTAAGCCCAGAATGGCTGCAGCGAAGCCTATCTTCCCTCCATCTCTCATCCCGTAACCCTCCTAACAAAACTCCTTCAAGATGTCTGGCAAGGGCAAGCGCGCACCCGCCAAGAAGTCGGTCTCCAAGTGCGTTGCCATGCCCACAGCTTGTTGACCCAAGCCACTGCGTTGTGCAAACCTCTGCGTTGTGCATACCATGACCGTTCGTCTGTCCTGTCTGTCTTGACATGTCAACCGTGGTGCCCACCTTTGCCCTGAAGGGTTGGAATTTGCTGCTTCATGAAGTGGATCTGGCAGACGACTGGCATGCTGACCCACTTCCCCTCCTCTCCCTGCAGGTCCGCCAAGGCCGGGCTCCAGTTCCCAGTGGGGCGTGTGGCCCGCTACCTGAAGAAGGGCAAGTATGCCACCCGCATCGGCGCTGGCGCACCCGTGTACCTGGCAGCTGTGCTCGAGTACCTCGCAGCTGAGGTGCTGGAGCTCGCAGGCAACGCCGCCCGCGACAACAAGAAGACCCGCATCATCCCACGCCACATCCAGGTAAATATGAGTGAAGCGATGCTGTGCCAAGCTGGTACTGTGCGTTGCCAAGTGTGCTGTTGCTGCTGCTTGTTGACCTGCCAGCTGTGTACTGCCTGGTGCACACTGCCCACCATACACTGAGTGCACCCGAAACCCCACCTCCAGCCCACTTCAGTCATCTCACCACTTTTTTACCCCTCTGTGCAGCTGGCTGTGAGGAACGATGAGGAGCTGAGCAAGCTGCTGGGTGAGGTGACCATCGCCGCCGGTGGTGTGCTGCCCAACATCCACTCTGTGCTGCTGCCCAAGAGCTCCAAGAAGGACAAGGAGGCATAAGCGCCCTGCCCATCACTGCAACCCAAACAAAAACTGGTGTTTTTAAACACCACCATGACTGGAAACCCACACTGTGTCTTGGACACATCTGCACCACTGCCATGATAGTAGTCAACAGGGTTTTCAATATTCCTGCTTCTCCGCAGTCACTGTTGTGGGGTTTCTGCCGCAACACTTCAGAATGGCACTAAATAACTATCTGCCTGTTGGCAGCGTTGCGCTGCATGCCTTACTTGAGGCGGTACTCTGCCCAACACTGAGCAACAGTTTTCAGGCACCCAAGTCTGCGGCTGCAAGTGCAACTACCAAGGCGGCTCTTCGATTCAAAACCCAAGCATCTTTGGTGCATCCTTGTTACTTGGCAAAAGGAATGCTCTGTCTTTGGTCTCAGAGATCAGTGCCAAGCTGTATGCGCTGCAGGGTGCTCCTGCCCACAACATGGTTCATTTCCATTGTCAAGAGACCGTACACAGTAGGCAATACGGTGTCAAATTGTGCTGTCACTAGCACAGGCTGCTGTACCCATACCGTATGCGTGTCTTTGTCCTATCACGTGGCTGGGATCACCAGGAGCACTTTATCCCTGCAAGCTTTCACAGCCACTGCATAGATTCGGCAGTTTGTCGCATCATATGCATGGATTTGGTGTGCAGGATTGGGGTATCAACAAAGGCGATCCTGCACTGGCTTGTCATAGCTAGTGCTTGCAAAGACATGGGCACTGCTCAAAAGTCTGGTGTCGTGATATACTGTAATCTAGGGGTAAGGGAGGTGCAGCAAGAGCTGTGTGTACTGCGGAGAAGCAGGACAAAGGAAACAATTAGCTAGGGGGCAGCTGCAAGTGTGTCCAACGACACAGGTGGGTGGGTTTTCCAAGTATGGTGGTGTTAAAAAACACCAGTTTTTGTTGCTTTGGACAAGCCTAAGCTGGGAGCCTAAGCGCGCTCGCCACGGATGCGACGGGCAAGCTGGATGTCCTTGGGCATGATTGTCACGCGCTTGGCGTGGATGGCAGCCAGGTTGGTGTCCTCGAAGAGACCCACCAGGTAGGCCTCAGCAGCCTCCTGCAGGGCCAGGACGGCGGAGGACTGGAAGCGCAGGTCGGTCTTGAAGTCCTGGGCGATCTCGCGCACCAGCCTCTGGAAGGGCAGCTTGCGGATGAGCAGCTCGGTGGACTTCTGGTACTTGCGGATCTCACGCAGGGCCACGGTTCCGGGCCTGTACCTGTTGGCCAAGGAGGATGAAAGGGGGTCAACACAAGGGGCGGTGTAGCTGGCGGTGTAACAGGTTTGACGAATGCATACGAATGGCAGTCAAGGGTGCAAACAGGCAGCAGGACAAGTACAAGAAACTGCACAGGTTTGCACGAACAAAAGGCAGTCAAAGTAGGAGCATGCAGGGACAGAGAGATGTGGGCAGTGATGGGCGATGCATACTCGCGGGGGCAAGGTGGTTACCTGTGGGGCTTCTTCACGCCACCGGTTGCTGGGGCGGACTTGCGAGCTGCCTTGGTGGCCAGCTGCTTGCGTGGGGCCTTGCCACCAGTGGACTTACGGGCGGTCTGCTTGGTGCGAGCCATTGCAAAGGTTGAATGCGAACGATGGAGGAGGAGGAAGGGGGTTTGTGAGGAGAAAAGCCTTGCTCTCGGCTTTTGTATCTGTCAGCGAACGCCACTTGCAGCGTTTCCCCAGCTTTTTCAAACAAGTCCTCTGTGCAGCCGTTTTGGCCCGTGAATCCGTGGCCTGTGCAATGCTGCACGCTCATTGGCTGTGACTTGAGGCGACCAATCCTGGGCCAATGGGAGCGCAGCAGGTTTGACAGGCGCACGGCACCGCCGGCCCTCCAGTCTTGGCCGCAGGCAGCCACCTTTGGGCTGCTCGCCAATCTTGAAACTTTCGTGTCAAAGTGGGCTGTTGCGACGATGCATAAAGGGCTGGGCAGCAGTTGTTTCAGGTACCAACTCACACCTTTCCTCTCTGTCTCAACGTCTCTCCCACACAACTAGCAACCATGTCTGGACGCGGAAAGGGTGGCAAGGGCCTGGGCAAGGGTGGCGCCAAGGTACGCCCATGTGGTGCTCGCAACCGTTGACCTGCTCTGTTGCTGTTCACAAAACGCACTGTGCCTGCTTGCGCTGCACTATCTTGCTGCCACTCCTCTACCGACGCCCTTCCTGTTGTTGCACACCTGTCTTGCAAAGGGCGGTACTCGCCCAACTCATGATGATGCTCTGTTGTCCAACGGGTGCACTGACCTTTCTGTTTGCCCCTGCTGCAGCGTCACAGGAAGGTCCTCCGTGACAACATCCAGGGCATCACCAAGCCCGCCATCCGCCGCCTGGCTCGCCGTGGCGGTGTGAAGCGTATCTCCGGCCTCATCTACGAGGAGACCCGCGGTGTGCTCAAGGTGTTCTTGGAGAACGTGATCAGGGATGCCGTGACCTACACCGAGCACGCCCGCCGCAAGACCGTCACAGCCTTCGACGTGGTGTACGCGCTCAAGCGCCAGGGACGCACCCTGTACGGCTTCGGCGGTTAAACAGCCTGCTCGCCTCAGCCCAACAAAACAAAACTGGTGTTTTTTAACACCACCTTCTCTTGGAAACCCAACTTGCCCACAGTGGCAACCTGCTTGCATCCAAAGCACTTGCCTTTCTTGGAACCACAACTCCCACAGAGACATATGCATAGCCCGTGTTCCCCAGTGCAAGGTTAGCAAGCTGGCGTCAGGCTGACACTCTCAATGTATGTGTCGAGAGAAGTATCTGCCTGTGTCAAGTTTGACCTACATTTTCAGCTGCTCTGGGCTCCACAGACTGATAACAGAGTACCGCCTCCATGGCTGACCCTTGGACAGAAAGCAAAGCCAGCTGCAGCTTGTAACCCTCACACGCTCCTGGTCTCAATGTTGAAGCCCCAGCCTGCGGTGTTCAACTCCATATGCATGCTGAACTGTGCACAGCTGCTCACGCTCGTTCCGTTTCCTAGGAACATTTCCAACAGCCGACGCCGTCATTCCACTTTTGAAGGTTCCACCAACCCGATGAGGTGCGCCTCTTGTGAACCCAGATAAACCCTATCGAGCGGGGCCGATTGACATCCTGCCTGGTGCTCATGAGCCAGCGTGCCACTGCTTATTTGCAGCTGTGCCACTGTGGTTTCGTTGCAAGCTTTCACAGCGTTGCCAACATGGACAGGCACCGTTTTGTGCCAGAGACTCCCAAACCACCCCAGCAGCAAGTGCAAACCGCAAGAACCAATCATGCAACGCCTGCCCTGGCGCTGGCCTGCCTGGATGGTGTCAACGGTGTTACATCCTCTGCCAGCACTCTGGACAACTAAGCCTCATAGAACAACTGTGGTCTGCTGTTATCACTACAGGGTACAACGACGGCTTCAAGTCTGATGCTTACTAGTTGCCAATGGTGCATCATATGGTAAGAACGCGTCAGACAGAATACATAATGTACAAGCTCCTTGGGTACTATCGGCAGCAGCAATGGGCTTGCTAAAGCGCGTCCTACCGACTAGACACCGCCCCTAGGGTTTGAGGAATACCCTCTAGAACCTGAAGTCATGCAATGGCTGACAAACAGTTAGAAACAGGTAAGGCGCAGCACAAACGAGCGCAAGTTATGGTACGGCAGTAATACAAACAAAGTGCAGACTGGAAAATGACGAAGAACCAACCCTGGACGCGTTGTAGCTAATTCACCTTAGGCTATCCACACTATGCGTCCAAAAAGCACGGCATCACGCATGCCCTGATCTGTATAACGCTGCAACCATCCACTAGCCGTCCCCTGGAAAATCGATTCAAACCACGTCCCAAAGCAACTGCAAAGACCGGGCCTGCCAAGCCCACCGCGCAGTGGTCCGACAGAGTATGGCAAAAGAACAAGTGGCGGTCTTGATACACCTGCGCCCCGACTTAGAATTGCAATGTACAGCTTCGGGGCAAACATCTGTTGCAGCCCAACTTGCCTCTGCCAATGGTCCTAACTTCTAAAACAATGCCAATTCCTCTTCTCTTTAACCCCTTGCACCTTACCGCAGGGTAATGATGCCTATCAAACTCTAACGAATCGGGAGTGCTCAGTTCACTGAATAATATCGGGACCTAACTAGCCAAGGGTCCATCAGTCTGACCATACAAGCTGACAGCTGCGGCACAGACATCAATCCCCAGCTGCCTGCATTTCCCACACCTATATCCCCGCAGCACCCGCCCCATCCCCGGCAGTACATCTCTCTCGCGCCCCCCTTGCCCATGCCCCACCGCCCCGCCACTTCCTGCTGGAGGTCTGCAGCGTCCACCCAGTCATTGCGGCCCACTTATGTCTGACAAGCAAGCGCTGCACTCCACACCCACCCACCATTGGTGATGAGACAGCTGCCCCGTAATCAGCTGTCAGCACCAGAAATAATTGCAAGCTCAGGCATCAGCTTGTCGCCCAAGGCGCCCCGATGAGGGATCCCCAATGAGCACCACCAGGGATGCTTGGAGGCTGACATGCCACCCATGTGCCCCGCCCCCCACGGCTAGCGCTGTATAACCAAAAGCTGCCGGGCCACCCACGGCCCGCCCCTCCCCATACCCAGCATAGATGCCATGGGTAATGCCACCCCGCCGCCGCCCCCCGCACTAGGAGCGCATCCCTGACCCGCCACCGCATGAGGGAGCGCAGCTTCCACCGATAGCCGCCCGCGCCCGCGCCATCGGCGCCTCATTGCGGCGGCGGCGGCGGGCCTAGAGATCGGGGTTGGAAATGTGCTGGACAAAGTTGGGGTAGTCCGCCGGAATGTCTGTGGCGGTTGCGATGATGTTGAGCAACGACCACCCCATCCTAGAACTGCCACCACATAAGGGAGCGCAGCTCCCACCGATGGCCGTCTACGCCCGCGCAGCATGGCGCCTCATTCCGGCGGCGGTGGCGACGGCGGCGGTGGCGGCGGGCCGTAGTCTGGCAGGTCGGGGTTTGGTATGGGCTGGACAAAGTCGGGGTGGTCCGCGGGGATGTCTGTGGCGGTTGCGATGCTCTCGAGCTTGTACGAGATTGTCATGGCCTCCCGCATGAGCAGCGCGTTCTCCTCGCTGATGCTGCTCAGGTCCTGGACCATCTCCTTGGACACCTGGGTGCGGATCTGGAGGCAGGGATGGGGGCGGGGTGAGAGGATGGGTGGCGGGCGGGTTTTAGGGGTCCATGCGGTGCTGGCATGGCACTGACCAGGAGTTGTGGATGCGTGCACAAGGGTTTGTGGTGCTGCACAGGGTCCTGCGTCGTCTCATTAGACCGGCCGGGTTTGGATGCAGGGGCGCAGGAGAGGTGAGCGACGTTGTGAATGTGCAGCAACCGGTTTAGGGGATGCCTTGTGCCTAAGAATCTGGCGGACTATGCAGTAAGGATATTTGCTGGAAAGGAACAATAATGGTTCTGCAATAACGAAGGCTCTATTACAAGCAAGCGCCTCCCATGCATTACCTTGGACAGGGCCCCTAATGACAATGCACGCCATTGGGTAGCACAATCCAGCTGAATACCCCATGCCAATCAAGTCCACTGTGCGCTGTTTAGGGTTTAGGGTTCGGGTTAGACCCACTCACATCCATGATGCGCTGTGCGATGTTCCTGGGGTCTACGCCGCAGCCCTTGGTGCAGTCAAACATAGCGTCCCTCCCCTGCACATTGTGGCCAGGAATTAGTTTGGAGTGTTCAGTGTAGGGTTCTTGGCCTAGGATTGTTCAGAAACTGCCTGCAGGCGTTCCCAGAATGCATGTAATTTCAATCCAATCAAGTTTGGGTGGATTCAACATCGGAACCAGGCCTTGGCAGCCAAATCGATAGAGCCCACCAGCACTTGCAACAGCTCGTGCTGGGTGGCGCAGGAGGTGCAGGGGCGTGTGCCGATCGGGGCTGTGCTGCTAATGTGCACACAATTACCAAGCCCCACTGTAAAGCCTAAACCCTTTTTTCAGTGGGGTTCCATGCAGCACAGGACAAAGGCCGATTGGAAACCTCGCTGCACTGTTGGGATGCATTCCACCCGCATCTATGTTAACCTTCATTGCAAACATGGTAAAAGGAAAAAGGAGCACTTGAATAACTCCCACCTTGATCACTACTGCTTTCAAGTACAATAAATAGCGCTTTTTACTACTGTAAGTGTAACAAATTGCTGCTTTTTATACACTTGGCTTCCCCCCCCCCAACCAGCGGCCCCTGCCTCACCGTGTCATACTTGGCGGCCTCGATTGGCATGGACAGCAGCGTACGCAGGAAGGTCTCGCCACTCACGTCGTCCCATGCGCCATCCTGCATGGTGAGGGTATGGGTGTCATGCAATGAAAAACAATGAATACTGGATGCGTACATTCCAAATAGGGATGTGACCCTTGTGGTGCAGTGTGCATCCATGCACACACACCCTCGCCACACACGCCACCATTCTCCCACACACGGCAACCCGCGCTCGGGAGAATGGACAGAGACATGGGAGTACACAGGTGCAGGACTACTGGCCACCATTACCACGCAGCAATGGGTATCAGACGAACCAAAGCCATGAGACCATGGGGCAAGGCATACCCTGACATGCATGCTAGCCCTGCTTCCAACAATGAAGCACGTTCCAACCATGCGCTGTGGCATCGGCCACTCCAGCATTCCTGGCCTGGGTGCCCGTCGCGACCGTTTGTAAACTTCCTCAAGGAGAACCCCATACCCAAGGTAGGAGTGCGCTGGGTGCGCTGGGTGCGACAGGGTTTCAGTACTTGCCCTTACATCTCCTTACCCCGTGTGGCGCTTTCGCTTTCTTTCTTTCCTTCTCTGTCAAAAATCAGGGGTGCACAGCACGCCCCAGCGCACAATACCCACCACACCCCATCGCACCCATCGCACCCAGCGCACTCCTACCTTGGGTATGGGGTTCTCCTTGAGGAAGTTTGCAAACCAGTGGTACACGTTGAGGTTGGTTTCTGAGAGGTAGTACAGCAGCGTGCGGGCGGAGCGCTCTGTCAGCAGGCCTGCAAGGGGGGGGGGGAGCACAGGGTGTATATACAGGGCGTAAATACAGGGTGTAAACACAGGGCGGTTTTCAGGTCAAACACATGTCAGCCACCAAGCAGAGTGCGGGCGGGGCGCGCTCAGTGAGGAGGCCTGCCAAGAAGGGGGGAGGACGCGTAATGGTTTTTGTGTGTCAATATACGCTAAACACAGGGCGTAGAAACAGGGGATCGCCATTTGGCTGGAACCCCTGCAAGCAAGTAGAACAGGAAAAGGCAGGGGAAACACAGATTAAACAGCACGCCCCCCGCACGCTCTGTTACAGAGCCTCTGCCAGCAGGCCTGCCAAGGGGGGGTAGAGGCGCAAACACAGGGCGCCTCAGGGAAAACCCAAGTCAGCCACCCAACACGCCAGGTGCTTTTGACCGCTCAGAGGAGCTACTAGGATGGTGAACACAAGCGCTGAAGTGCAAAGCCTGGCCACAGGGCAGTGTAAGGCCCCCGGCAGTGCTAGCCTGGCCACACAAAGTGAAGCCAAACGGGTAGGGCTGTGCCCACTGCTGCAAGTTGCAGAGCGTCCCGTTGGCTATCGAAAAGCCAAGCCAGCATGCAATTGTCAAGAGCTATGCATCCAACAAGCAGTGTGTGGAGGGCAGAGGTCGCATGTGTGTTTTAACCTTGTGAAAATGGCCTATACTTGATAGCGGTTATCAAACAGCTGCGACTATTCGTCGGTCGCAGGTAAATTGTGACTCCAGTCGCTTCAAAGATGCGGTGTAAGCAACTTGCCTAGTCTAGCTGCCTTATAACCTGTTTGCAATCTTGCCCTCAGTCTCACCCATGCCAACCTCAACCTCAAAACCGTTTCTGTCGGTATTTAGCACAATACAGGGCAGCCCCAACTCACCTATTAACCGGTCCCTGTTCCCATCCCTGAGCGGTGTATCATCAGGGTGCCTGGTCCACGCAGGTCGCCCCCTCCTCCTCTTCTCGTTCTCAAACGCCTTGCCCTTCTTAGATGCCCTGTCGTTGTTGGGATCCCGCTTCCTGTCGCCTCCTCCCCGCCTGGAGTCGTACGCCTCTCCCCTCACCACCAGGCTACTCCGAGAGGGGGTACTGCAGCTGGCGACACTGCCTCGTGACAGGGGCAGGGTTCCAAACATGTGGCCGGGGGATGCCGTGCTGGCCAGAGCACTAGCCATGGCTACAAGGCAGAGGGAAGGGTGTTTTTAAAGGCAACGACGGCTTCGCATGCTAGGCACGGAAAAGTTAACTTCGTTGTGGAGGGCTGCTTGAACAAGGGTGTGTGCATTTGGGTTGAGAGCTTGGCTTTGTCTGTGCGTTGTAGAAGTTTTTGAAGCTGGGAAAGGCGGGCAGCGGAGGCCACATGACGTCACCCCAGTGCGACTCCCCCGTTAACAGCAAAACCCCTACAGGTTTTTCCACCGTAGGGGGATAGTGGCACCGGCAAATGGGCAGGCTTGGGTGTCCAAACCATTCCAAACAGCCAGAAAGACAGCGCTGCCGCGGCTATCAGTTGGCAACGCAGCCCCACCACAACTACAATGGCAAGATTCGATGGGGGATGGAATGGCGGGTGGGTCTGCCCAATTGAATGGGTCCAACCCTAGGGGAATGCTTGGTGATAAATCATTCAGCTGACCAACCAACTGCACACCACATTTGCACACCACAGGAGCCTCTTCTCGTGATGCTGATTAATCACAAGAAACACCCCATGCTCGCTTTCTGCATACTCCACTCCAAGCAATTGCACTTTCAAATATCCTTCAAAGCCAAGCCCTAGGGTTTCAGGGTCTTTAGTGTCACCTACGAAGTAATTGCTACCCGCTGCAAAACAGTTCCTAGAATCTTTCGAAATGGAGTCAGGGCCAGAACAGGATGCAAAGATAAAAACCTCGCAATCGCAGATGCCCAAACGTGCAGCACCAGCATAGTTTGGGGGAAACACGATTGCAGCACAGGACTCCAATCTCATTGAGGAAAAAGAATATTTCTCTGGGCAACAGGTGTGCCCCGTGTATGGCCAAGCCTTTGGTGAAAAGAGGGTGTATGGCGTGCCTTTCCTGAAAAAATAGGGACCTTGCAAGCCATTTGCAGAGAGAAAGGGAACTGTGGACACTGAAGGGACCTAAACAGATGTTGAGGTTCTGCAGCAGTTGGATATTCTACCGATATCGCTATAATAGTCGCATGACGAGGGGGAAAAGGCAGAGATGACAAAGGAAGGAGGAGAATGTGCGGCGTCTACACTTCAAATGATGCCAAAGCTGGCACTGACAATCGTCCCTAACAGGTCTCTCATAAATTGTACTTGATGGTTGCAAAGCGCGTCGTACTCCCCATGGCGCACTGAGTGGCCGAACGACTGCATGCAATATAAAAGCCATTTGATGCAATTTAAAGTAATCCCATGCCACCCATCAGGCCAGCTGTTCCCAGATCAGCGCCTCAACCTCAACCTCATGCAACTGGTGGGTACAATCCTTGTCCATAATCGACAGAAATCAAATGACTTTAAGCTGCGATGAGTGCTGATCGGCTCCAATCGGTTCCAATCAGGCCAGCAGCTCCTGGATGAGCTCATCCGCGTCCGCCTCCGACTCCCGCAGCTTGTGCAGGTGGTACGTGCAATCCTTATCTGTGATGAATTCCACCTTGTAAAATTGGTCCCACCCCTTGCGAAGCAGCTGCCCGGTGCCCCGCGCAATCTTCTCCTTGTACTCCTGCACGCAAATAAGAAAAGGTATTCTTTAATCAACTGTAGAATACAATTTCAACCTCGTAGACCTGGTCCCACCCCTTGCGCAGCAGCTGCCCCGTGCCCCGAGCGCGATCTTCACCGTAAACCTATATGCAAATAAAGCATATTAGTCTTTGATATATTTAAAAATATTAAAAACCACCTTGTCGACCTGGTCCCGCCCTTTGCGCAGCAGCTGCCAGGTGCCCCACGCAATCTTCTCCTTTTAGTCCGTCAACACAACAAGTATCAAATTTCTGTAATGAGCAAAACAACAAGCAAAACAATTCTTCAATAAATTACATAATGCATCACAATGTACACATCCTCCCGGTCAGCAACGTCTTCTTTCCCGAGGCTAAGGGTGGGAAGCAGAGTGAATGCTTGGGGATGTGCATGAATAACGCAAATCCAGTTGAAAAAGCCAGCCCATGTGGGCACAAAAGCTCCAGGAGCCACCCCCAGACATCTTGAAATTTCATTAAAGCCACCTCCAGCCACCCCAAAAAGCCAACCAGATTTCAACAAGCCACTTCCAGCGACCTTTTTGCCCAAGTTTATTTCACAGTCACATTCAGGGAGCCAACCCTGGCTCACAAGACTGTCGCAGGTGCTCAATAAACTCACCCCCGTATATATTCATTTGAAATTCCAATATGCATGGACTTAAAATTCTAATAATTTAAAAAAATATATTTTAATTACCTCGAACGACTTGGTGAAGTAGTGGTGCAGCGTGAGGCGGTTGAAGCAGGCGACAGAGCTGCGCGCGCCCTCCACTTTCTCCCCGCACGTGTTTTCCGAGTGCCAGCCCTCACGGTAGGTGAAGGTGTGGGGATTGCCCTCCGGGCGGATGCCTGCGGCTGTGTTGACTAGCTGCTTCACCTGCAGGGGAGGGTGGGGATTAGGGTTTAGGGTTTGTGCGCATCAGGACACGGGGGGAGGGGATAGGAAAATATGAGAAAGGAGGAGGGGGTTTGGGGGGATGGTCTCCGAGTGCCAGCCCTTGCGGTAGGTGAAGGTGTGGGGGTTACTCTCGGAACGGATGCCTGCGGCTGTGTTGACCAGCTGCTTCACCTGCAGGGGAGGGTAGGGATTAGGGTTTAGGGTTCATGCGCATCAGGACACAGAGGAGGGAGGGGAGGGGTAAGGTGAGAAAGTGGTGGTGGTGGCGAGGGGAGGAAATGGTCTCACAGTGCCAGCCCTCGCGGTAGGTGAAGGTGTGTGGGTTGCCCTCCGGGCAGAGGCCAGCGGCTGTGTTGACTAGGTGTTTCACCTGCAGGGGAGGGTAGGGGTTTGTGCGCATCAGAACATGCGGGGAGGGGAGGGGCAGGGGAGGTTTAAGATGAGAAAGGGAAAGGGGGGTGGGTGGGTGGGTGAGTGGGGGGATGGTCTCCAAGTGCCAGCCCTCGCGGTAGGTGAAGGTGTGGGAATGGCGGGGTACGTGCGGAGGCCAGCGGCTGTGTTGACTAGCTGCTTCACCCTGCAACGAGAGGGTGGGGGGTTATGATGAGGCGATTGCGCGTCGGCAGGGCCCCTTGCAGCAGATGTGGGGGCGGGGATGGGGTTGGGCGAGGAAGGTGGCCATTGTAGGCATGCAAGGTGCCTCTTCAGCAGTGCATGAATTGCCAGCAGTGACTGCAGAGGGATGAGGGAGGGTGGGGAATGTAGCAAAGCTTTAGGGTCTTTAGGGTTTAGGTATAGGGTTTGCAACACAAAACCCTACCTGCAGGTTGAGCTTGCTCTCCTCCTTGGTGCACTTGATGTAATTCTTGAGCGTGCCCCCTACCGGCCGAGCCAAAAACCCCGATGACCCGAAAACCCTCCAGTTGACCGCAATAGACCCCAGGTGCTCGTAATCCTTGAGGATCGTGGGCACGTCTGGGGATTTGTCAAGGGGGAAAAGGAACTCGTCGGTGTCGATGAACCCCATCCACCTGCAGGGCAGAGGGTTTAGGGTTTAGGGTTCTGAGCAGGCACCACAGGGTTGCAGAGGGTTTACGCTTAGGGTTTCAGCCAAAACCGAGCCAGCACTGCTCATACACCCACATTTCCAGGGCACAGACTTGAAGGTACGGTGAGGGTTCAGCCATTAAGGTGCAGTGTACAGGGTTTAGGGTTCCGCGGCACAGATTTGAAGATACGGTGAGGGTTCACCCATTAAGGTGCGGTGTTTAGGGTTCAGGGTTCACCTGTGCTTCTTGCCAAAGCGAGCCAGGCACTGCTCATACACCCACAGCTTTAGAGTCCAGACATTAAGGCATGGTGTTTACGGTTTAGGGGTTTAGGGTTCAGGGGTCACCTGTGATTCTTGCCAGACCGAGCCAGGCACTGCTCATACACCCTCAGCTTTAGGGTCCAGACATTAAGATACAGTGTCCAAAGTTTAAAGTTTAGAGTTCAGGGTTCACCTGTGATTCTTGCCAAACCGAGCCAGGCACTGCTCATACACCCACAGCTGGGGCCTGCCCTCATATGAGGTGAAGTACTCGTAGTGCACCAGGCCGGAGTCAATCCACTCCTGCAGCGGGCGAACAATTTAAATCAGGGGATTACAGGATGTTGAAGACAGTCACATTCAGGGCGCCGACCCAGGCCCACAAGACTGTTGGAGGTGCTCAGGGAATCAATTACAAAACGTCAAAATAGAGCAGTTGGTGATGTGTGAAGTGCTCGTAGTGGACGAGGCCGGAGTCGATCCATTCCTGCAGGGGGCAAGGGGTGGATGATGGGGTGGTGTGGGTAGGTTTGGGGGGATGTGACGCAGCACACATACTGTTTAAAAACAGCAATTTACCCAGTAATTCACCCGCTCTCGGCCCAGCCCTGTCCCGGAACCCTAGCCAGAACCCTTACCTACAGCTCTGGCAGGTCCCTGCCTTGGGTCTTCACAAATCCCTAGAACACCCCAACCGCACACCTACAAAACCCTTGGAAAACCCTAGCCAAGACCATTACCTGCAGCTCTCCTTTCATCGGGATCTTGCTGTGTGATCCCACACGTAGATCTTCCCCACCCCACCCTTTTGTGGTGCTCAAACCACCCTGGCAAGCCCCTGCTCTGTATTTTCACGAACCCTCAAATCCCCCAACGGTACGCCTAGAAAACCCTATATTACCCTCTATAACCCTAGCCCCAACCCTTACCTGCAGCTCTGCTTTCATCGGGATCTTGCTGTTGTGATCCCACACATAGATCTTCCCCACCCCCACCCTTTTGTGGTGCTCGAACCACTCTGGCAGGTCCCTGCCCTGGTTCTTCACGATGAGGCAGAGGGAGAGGTACTGGGAGGGGAGCGAGGAGGCGGCGGCGGCGGTAGTGGTGGCGGTGGTGGGTGCTTTGGTCCTGCGAGGTGGTGGGGAGTCGGTGGTGGGTGGGTAGGTCGGTGGGTGGTAGTTGTGCTTTCCCCAAACCAGGTGCATGTGAAAATCATATTTCCCAACGGTGGTAGATCACCCACGACATGCGGACAATCTTGGATGATCCAAGGCCACTTCAAATGGTTTAGGGCCAGATTTGGATGATCCAGGGCAGTTTTGCATGGTCTAGGACATTTTTTGAAGGATCCTTGGCAATTGCAGGAGCTTCCCAATGCATCTGGCCCACATGACCATTACCACCCACCACTACACCCACACCCACACCCACACCCACACCCACACCCACACCCACACCCACACCCCACACCCCGCACCTTGCCCCCTGCTGCTTTGTAATCATGTCGGATACTGCCTGGTGTATGCTGCTCCCCCTGCCAAGGTTTTCCTTCCCCTTTGCAGCTGATCGCGCCCGGTTTCCCCCCTGGCCAAGCTCCTCATCCTCCCCAACCTTTACTTCCCCTTGGCCCAAGTTGATCGTCACCACCTGCAAAGATACAAATCCCATTATATTTGGCCCACTTTCTTACTGCACGTCAATTCAAAATCCCTTTTTCCATTGATTTCATAATAAGGGACACCAGTGCAGGCATGTCCCCGCCGAATCCAAGATGAACTCTAGGGTTTAGGGTAAGCCTACAAACACTGCCTGGAGTTCAATCTAGTTGAGCCTACGACTACCGCCTAGGATTTAGGGTACAAAACGCAGGCACGGATTAGGGTGTGGGGGGAAGGGTTCTGACGAACCCAAACCTTTCCCGCCCTCGCTCCCTGGCTGCCGCCTAGGGCTCAGGGTAAGTACCGCAAGCTGGGTTAGGGTTTGGGATTAGGGTTTAAGGTTAGGGTTTAGGGTGTATGCCCCCCACCTTTTCCCGCCCTCGCTCCTTCCGCTTGCGCCATCGCCGCGCCCGCCCAACACCACGCGTGCCCTTGCTTGCAGACACCCCACCAGCACCAGCACCAGCACCAGCACCAGCATCCGCACCAGCACCAGCACCCGCCCCCTCACCAGCACCGGTGTTCGGCTTGAAAGCCTTCCTTTTAGTTGTAGCACCAGCAGCAGCACCAGCCTTGTTCCCACGCCGCAGTTTGCCAGCGCTGGCGCCTTCCCGAGCAGCGCTGATGTGGTCGGAGGCATCACCAGCCTCAGAACCAGCCTTAGCACCAGCACCAGCCTTAGCACCAGCACCAGCACCAGCACCAGCACGAGGCTCAAGGGAGGAGGCCCCACCTCCCCTCCTTCGCCC
This sequence comes from Heterotrichella gracilis, assembly GCA_032358255.1. Lineage (NCBI taxonomy): Eukaryota > Xanthophyceae > Tribonematales > Xanthonemataceae > Heterotrichella > Heterotrichella gracilis. Next base: position 138,044 of record JAULBX010026163.1, read on the forward strand.
CCTTGTGCCCACCTTGGCGGCTTCCCGGGCAGCGCCGGTGTATGCTGAGCCATCACCAGCCTCAGCACCAGCACCCGCACCAGGACCAGCTGCTAGGGAGGTCCCAGCTTGGTTTCCCCTCCGCACTCTGGAGGTGCGGGGGTTGTGTCCCCCCGCCCCCCTGCCGCCACCACCATCGAGGGACCTCTGGCGAGGGTAGGAAGACCCTAGGGTGTCGCCATTGGGTGCTGCCCGCATGGCTTTGGATGGTGCTTGCTTGTGGTTGGATGGTGTGTGGTCTCCAGAGGATGCTGCCTTGATCCTGCCAGCTGATGACGCCCGATTGCTAACGACTGGCACTTGATTGGTGTCATCAGGCTCCTCATCGGATGGTGTGTGATCGTCGTCGGATGGTGTGTGGTCGTCATTGGATGATGTCTGATCGGTATCATCTGGAGCCTCATTGAATGGTGTGTGATCGTCGTTGGATGGTGTCTGCTCGTCATGGGATGATGTCTGATCGGTGTCATCTGGAGCCTCATTGGATGGTGTGTGATCGTCATGGGATGATGTCTGATCGGTGTCATCTGGAGCCTCATTGGATGGTGTGTGATCGTCATGGGACGATGTCTGATCGGTGTCATCTGGAGCCTCATTGGATGGTGTGTGATCGTCGTTGGATGGTGTGTGATCGCCATTGGCTGGTGTCTGATCGGTGTCATCAGGTGCCTCATTGGATGGTGTCTGATCGTCATTAGATGGTGTCTGCTCGTCATTGGATGATGTCTGATCGCCATCAGGTGGTGTCTGATCGGTGTCATCAGGAGCCTCATTGGATGGTGTCTGATCGTCGGTGGATGGTATCTGATCGTCATTGGATGATGTCTGATCGCCATCGGATGGCGCCTGATCGGTGTCAGCAGGTGTCTCACCATCACCAGACTGGACATCATCTCCCGCTGGTGCTTCCTCCCCCCTCCCTTCACCCCCATCCCCTTCCCCCCCTTGCTGGTCCCCTTCACCCCCCTCCGCCTCCCCCCCTTGATGCGTGTCGCCCCCCTCCCCCTCCCCCTGCCTGGTTTCCTCCCCTGAAGCCTCCTGTTGCTCCCCTTCTGCACTGTGCCCCCCGTCCCCCGCATCTTGCCTGGTTTCCTCCCCTGAAGCCTCCTGGTGCTCCCTTGCTTCACTGTCGCCCCCGCCCCCCGCATCTTGCCTGGGTTCCTCCCCTGATGCCTCCTCCTCCCCCTCATGTCCACTGTCGTTCTCACCCCCCGCGTCTTGCTTGGTTTCCCCCCCTGCAACCTCCTCCTCCCTCCCTTGTTCACTGCCATCTCCATCCTCCTCCTCTTGCCTGGTTTCCTCCCCTGCAGCCTCCCCCTCGCCCTCTACCCCCCCTGTTTCCTGCTCCTCTTCATCCTGATGCAACCTCCTCCCCTGCTGAATCCCCCTCCCCTCCTCGCCCCCTGCCGCTCCCAACTCACCCCCAGCATGATGCAATTCCCTCCCCAGATCCCGGTCTGTCTTCCGCCCCTGGCTGCTGCACCGGATGACGTCTTGGTGGAACCAAGGGGAGGGAACCGCGGGGGTGGTGCAGGGTTCGATGCCAGGGGAGGAAACCCTGGGAACTCCCCCGCTGGCACACCCTTTACACCCCTTGCTGGCTGTGCTGCTGGCGGTGAAACGGGGGGGGGCCACCAGCAGCAGCACCAAAACCCTTAGGGTGTGCCAGGGCTGCGGGCTCATACCCTTAGGGTTAGCTCGGCTGCGGCTGGACCATGCCTGGTTGGCTGTATGCTGCTTGGCCACTGCTGCTTGATTGTGTCAGTACTGGCGGGCTGTTGAAAGAGTGGTTTTGGCCTACTGTGTGGTTTCTGGAAGCCCCGTCCCTGGGGTGCCTGCAAGGGATGTGACAGATATCATCAGAGGTCGGTACACAGTCCCACTGGCAGTGCTACACCATGCCATGCCACCTGCATACCACCGATACCCGCATACCACCTTTCAAGTACCCTTTCACTGCTGCAGCATACACTCAACCAACATCACGTATCATTAGGACATGGTAGGTACCCCTCACTAGATAACCATCCAACCCCTCTACACTCGTTTTGCGCCACGTATTAACCACTTTTACTCCCAAACCAAGGCGGGCGGGTGGGTGAGGCGATATTGCCAGCAATGGGTTGCGGGTGGTGGGTGGTGTGGTAGTGGGTGGTGGGTGTGGTGCCAACACACCTCAAGCCAGGCAGCTGGTGGCTCCCTTTGTGGAACGCCAGTGTGACCCTAAAGGGTTTTGGCCGTGAACCAAGGAATACCCTCGCAGCTATTGGCACCAAACGTTGCCCATGGCAAGCGCCCCGTTGGCTGTTTCGCCTGCGCGTCTGCGAGAGGAGGGGCGATGTGGTTCTGGCTAGGTTACGACAGTCCTTCCGCGCATGACAACACATGCGCATATAATAGAGGCTACCCAGGCGTAAGTACAGCCGTGGTACCACTAGGTATGGCCGTAATACCCAGCATTGCAACATGCATGCATGCATATGCAGACACGCAAGTGGCATGCGACGATAATTGGCCCCACCAGCCGCCACCTTGTGCAATCTGCCAATCAAGTGACTAAGTCCTTTCAATCAACCGCCCGTAGCGCGTGCATAGCCTTGAAACCGACTTGGGAGTCGCGTGCGTTTGGAGAGTCCCTGGCTGAACCCCTTCCATCGCGCACCTTTGCGTAGAGGTATCCCTACACGAGCTAGTTGACCAACGGCGAGGCAAGACGGGAAAGGAGTTTCACCCCTGTCAGAAAGCTCTACTGAAGACCGGCACGGGGTGCCCCACAAAGCAACGGAGGACGTTGGGTTCCCGTGCGGAATGTGCTGATCTTGCACGTGGGGAAAGACCTCAGCACGCACCTCGCGGGCTTAGTCTCGTTATAGCAGATATATTCGCACCCCGCCACTGCGCCAAGCACCTAACCTAGCCCCGGTTTGTGTGGAGGCCGAGAGGAGGTGTGACTTGACGCACAGGAGCGTGTGTTGTGTGTATATGCAGAGGCCCTTGGGCCAGGAACCCTAGCGTTCAGCAGGGGTACTGTACTCGTCAGCCTGCTTTTGAAGGGTTAACCCAAGACTGGCTGCGTGGGCTCAAACCAACCCTAAGGGTTTTTCTCCGGCGTGGAACGCACACAGATGTGTAAGACCCCCCAGCGGTGCCAGCATTTTAGTGTATGTCACACACCCCATGCCTAGCAGTGGTGGATGGCATGCAGCTAAGCACATCGCGAGGGGAGTATGTACTGTACTTGCCCCTCTCAGCGGTGCACAGCTGTTTTCCTCCGGCGTGGAACGCACACAGATGTGTAAGACCCCCCAGCGGTGCCAGCATTTTAGTGTATATCACACCCCCATGCGAGGCATGGGTGGGGTGCATGCCGCTAAGCACATCGCGAGGGGAGCGTGTGTACACTGCACTCGCCCCTCCCAGCAGTGCACAGATGTATGAGTAGTATAGAGAGGACATAGCCATTAAGTGGAAGGAAGCTTGGTGGCTGGGGGACTCAAGTCAGACTGCAAATGTGGCAACAGCGCTTGGGGCCATTGCCATGGAAACGGCCATGCATGCCACAATCCCACTTACACACTACTCACCAGGCAACTGACACCCTGCTCACCAGAAACCCTAGGGTTTGGCAAATGGGCAACAATGTGGTACTTGTAAAGAGAAAGGGAAAGCGCGACCGCCGATGGGGGTGGGTATCGTCTTGGTGTGGCTGGGACGTTCATATTCCCAGGTAGAATACACTGCCATTGTAGATTACAATGCCAGTTGAAAAGCAACTTCCACCATGTCGCTCAATTGCAATTCATGAATGGACAAATTGAGGCACCTTGTCGGAAACAACACATTGTCCCGATAAAAGAAAGGGTAAGAAAACTAACGACAGCGCTTGGCACAAGAGTGGAACCATGTAACAAGCTCTGAACCTGTGGGAAAACCAACTGCAAAAACAGGTTTGTTGCCTGCACTGAAGCATATTGGGGAGCAAAACCCTGCAAGGGCGCGCTGCGGCCTGTCGGGAAAAGCAGCGAAAAGTCTGTTTGACATCAGGCTGGCAGGCACAAGAGCATTGCAGTGTTTCCTGAGCGATTCATAGACAGTCCTCCGGATGATGTAATGTGCAACCAAGCCTGAGACTGCCATCCTAAACATTGCTACAGGCCAAAGAGTTTGATGCTCCCCTTGCCCCAAACGCTCCCGAGAGAATATTGTGATGTTAACAAACCTTAAACCCTAAGAACCCTGGAAAAAGAAGTTAAGAAATACTTGGAAACGCCTACCTCCGTCCCCCTCCCTTACCACACCCCACCCTGCCCTGGAAACCCTGATTAGAAGACCCCAGGGACTACCATGTACGGCAAAAAACCTACACATGCCGGAATAAGGGTGCGAAAACGGGGGCCAGTTTTCACCGCCAGGGTTGTTTATCCTCCCCTTGTTTCACCGCAGCTGCCAACCCCTCCTCCACATAGCTGTCATCATCTGAGCACCCCCCCACATGAGGGATGCACTGATGGTCACAAAACCCCTCCCTAGGGTGAAAAAACCCAGCCAAAACCCTACACATGCCGAAACAAAGGGACAACAACGCGCGCCCACCCTCACCGCCTAGGTTGCTTATCCTCCTCTTGTTTCACTGCTGCCGCCAACCCCTCTTCCACATAACTATCATCCTCTGAGCACCCCCCGAAGCTGTCCATGAGGGATGCGGCTGAGCGGCGGGAGGGCGCGGCAAGGGAGGCGGGGGGTGGTGTGGTGTTGTAGGCGGGAGGGTAGGAGGTGCCCAGGCTGGTGGCCAGGCCGGTGCCTGTGAGGTGGTAGGGTTTTGATTAGGGTTTTGGTAAGGGTTTCAAACTAGGGTGGGGTGGTGTTGTATGCGGGGGGGTAGGAGGCGCCCAGGCTGGTGGCCAGGCCGGTGCCTGTGAGGTGGTAGGGTTTTGATTAGGGTTTTGATAAGGGTTTCAACTAGGGTGGGGTGGTGTTGTATGCGGGGGGGTAGGAGGCGCCCAGGCTGGTGGCCAGGCCGGTGCCTGCGGGAGGGTTTAGGATTCTTAGAAGGGTTTTAATTAGGGTTTACTGATTTGGGCACGGTGGTAGGTGGGGTTTTCATTAGGGTTTGGGTAAGGTTTTAATGCAGGGCTGGAGGCCAGGGGTTTGGCAGGTGTTGAATTTGGCTACTCGAATACACAAAGCCCTGCCGCTCACCTTGCGAGTAGGAGGGCATGGAATCCTCGTGGTGAAATGACCGCCTGGGCAGCGAGGTGGGGCCAAACCGGTAGCTGCCCACCTCCCAACTGGCAGCCATCCCCGGCACAGACACCCCCTCACCCCCCACCCCCCAGGACCCCCCGGTGAGGGGGGAGGCGAGGGGCGTGTGCTCCTCCCCCTCTGAGAAGGTCCCCGTGAGGGTTCCGGAGAGGGTGTTTGTGGGGTCTAGGGAGCCGACGCGGTGCGCGGCTGAGGCTGCTTCGGCACCCCAGTCGAAGCGCGCGGTCATTACGCCTAGGGCGATGGCCTGTGGGCGGTGGTGGGGGGTGGTGAGGAGGGTTGCGTGTGTGTCTACAATTGGGCGTGGGTATCTAGTGTATCTAGCGTACTGCTTTGCCGCCCTTGCAATAGGTTGGAGGGGTTGGCTGTGGGGGCAAGCGGAAATTGAATCGAAGACCCCTAGGGTTTTTCGGTGTTCAACTGCTTGCAGGCATGGCGTTCCTGTTTTGGGGTTGTGTTTGGCAATTTGTTGGGCTATTGAGCTCAACGACCAATTACAATGCCAAACAAGACCCCAAGACAGGAACGCCATGCCTGCAAGCAGCACGGCACTGAGGAAACCCTAAACCCTAACACCTCACCTGTGGGAGCGTTGCGATGTTGAGTCCCAGCCACAGCCCCGCCACCTCCAGCCCCAGGGGAAACGAAAAAGCACAAAACCCAGCCAAAAATGCAAAAAACTAGTGCCAGAGAAAACGCAAATCCCACCAAATGCCCCAGTACACTACCCACACACCCAGACCCAAAAGCACTGCACACCTGTAGCAGTGTTGCGATGTTGAGTCCCAACCACAGCCCCGCCACCCCCATCCCTGAGCAAAATGCAAAACCTTAAACCCCGCCGACGATGCAAAAGCAAGTGCCAAAAAACATCTTGAAACCCACCAGAAACCCTACTGTCCTACCCAACCACCAAAACCTCACTTGTAGCAGTGTTGCGATGTTGAGCCCCAGCCACAGCCCCGCCACCCCCATGCCCAGGGAGAAAGCAAACCCCTAAAACACAGTTGAAGGGACAAAACAAAGTGCCAAAAACACCCAAACACCTGGGACACCACCAGAACCCTTGCTCACCTGTAGGAGGGTTGCGATGTTGAGTCCCAGCCACAGCCCCGCCACCCCCATCCCCAGGGGGAAAGCAAACACGTATGCCAAGGGGATGCCTACCAGCCAGTTTGTGACGGTGTTGGTGACAGCGCCTATGCCCTGGCGGCCGGAGCCCCGGAGGGTGCCTGCGGTGGGTGGGTGGGGGGGATGGGGGGGCACTGTGGTGATGGCGGTGGTGTGGCGTGGTGGCTTTGGCGGTGCCGTGCGTCTGCTGTGGTATCTGTTACGAGAACGGTACCACTGGCTAACAAGCTTTCATAAAACAAAAACAACAGGAAGAAGGGTATTGAGTGGTGGCGGTGTTGGTCACTGCGCCTATGCCCTGGCGGCCGGAGCCACGGAGGGTACCTGCGGTGGGGGGTGGGGTGGGTGAGTACTGAAAGGGGTGTGACGGGTGCTACGGGGGTTCTGTTATGCGCTCGTGGACCGAGGCGGGAGGTAAGGTGGTGGTGGTGTCAGCACAAATGGCTTTCTAGCAAGGTTGTAGCAACAGTTAATTGAACAAACAAAGAAGAAATACCACCCAGGGCAGCAACTCCACCTCCCCTTGAGAAGGCAAACCCTAAAGAGACCTACCCATTCAAACCCTACCCAAACCCTTAATATTACACCAGGCACCACCCCAGCACGCACCTGTCAGCACGTTGCAAATTCCATCTGGAATGAGCGGCAGGGCTACAGCTACAGCGCTACACAAGGCATCACCTGGCCTGTGTAGTCTACCACCTCCCGAGATGAGGCAAACACCCACCCCAGGGACCCCCAAACCCTAAAAATAACCCTACTAAAACCCTAAAAAACACCACAAGCAGCCAGGCACAACCCCAGACCCCACTCGCACCTGTCAACACGTTGCAGATCCCGTCCGGAATGAGCGAGAGCGCCACCCAGGGTAGCACCTGGCCTGTGTAGTCTACCACCTCCCGAGAAGAGGCAAAAATCCATCCCAGGGATCCCCGCGCCGCCAGCAGCCCACCGGCACACACCACCTCACCAAAGGTGATGAGGGCGAGGGACACCTGTGAAGGAGGGGGGAGGGTTTAGCATAGAAACTCTGGCAGCAGGTACGAGCTTGTATGTTTTCTCTTTGATCATCTGCCGTTGGCATTAATTCACCCTTTTGGATTTTGGCCCTCTGCCCGCTTGCCAGGGAACCCCCTGGCGCCGGCGCTTCACCAACCACCGGCACAGCAGGCGCCAAGGGAACATGTGGGGGCGGATTTGGGGCTATTAAAGAGGCAGGTTGGTATGGTTTAAGGATCTGTTCTGGTGATTGCAGTGATTCATGGCCACCCCCATATTGGGCAGGAGAGCTGATAGGGTAAAACTTGTCATATCTAGGGGTTTTGGGCACCATTCAACGCACCAGCATGGCGGTTTTGGCTCTCCCAGGTTGGTTGGCCCCCAGCTCATTTGCCACCCGGGTAGATGTGGCAGCCGCCATTCCCAGGGGCAGCATGAAAATTATGTAAATTAAAATTTCCAGGGTTTGCAGGGTTTCAAATTTAGGGTTTTAGGGCACCATTAACACACCAGCATGGTCGTTTTGGCCCTCCCCGGTTGATTTGCCCCCAGCTCACCCTCCCCGCCACACCCAGGGGTTTTAGGGTCTCCACAAGAACGTTTTAGGGTCTCCACAACATGGTTTAGGGTTTGATATCTGGGTAAATTTCCGCACCAGCATGGCAGTTTTGGCCCTCCCGGGTTGATTGGCCCCCAGCTCGTTAGCCACTCGGGTAGATGTGGCAGCCGCCAATCCCAGGGGCAGCATGAAAATTATGTAATTGAAGTTCATGGCCACCCCCATGGTGGACATGGCCAGCTGGGGATTGGGCAGCCATCCCGACATGATTATCAAAACCTCCAGCGTCCACCAGCGCATGCAGATCATGACTGTGGCGGGGAGCGCCAGGCGCAGGTAGGATCCCCAGCCGGAAAAGGCCTTGAGCGTCCTGCAGGGGTGGAGATGTATTATTTCGTCAAAAGCTTGATTGCAAATGCCGTCAAATGTTTTTGGCTGATAGTTTGGAAATAAAATCGGTCACCTGAGCATAGACCACCACCACTGCCACATAGCCACGTCACGCACCAGCCGTTCCACATCCTCCCCTCGCCCCCCTTGCCTCCCCGCCCAATCACCACCATCCATCCCACCAGCACGACAGATAGTCAACATCAACCCCCCCCCAACCACCCGCCGTTCCACGTCCTCCCCTCGCCCCCCTTGCGTCCCCGCTCAACCACCACTATCCATCCCACCAGCACGTGAGTCATACTCGTATTCAGCCCTTCTCAGCCCAAAAGCCACGCCACCTCTACCACAGCCACTGCCACCACCACCACCACCAATCACAACAACAAAATCAGCGGTATCACCACCACACCACCACGCACCAGCCGTTCCACGTCCTCCCCTCGCCCCCCTTGCGCCCCCGCTCGATCACCACAATCCACCCTACCAGCAGCGCAGTCATAGTCAGCATGAGCCCATCATAGGCCAGAGCGGCCCCCGATAGACCCCACCCCACCCCAAAAATGAGCACCCAGTTGTAGAGTGGGGCCAGCAAGGCTATGATGGCAGTTGTCCATGTACCGGGTTGGATGAGGTTCTGAAAGGGAGGGGGTTGGGGGGTCAGGGCATAGGTAGGATGGTGGTGGTGGGAGAGAGTCTGTGCAAGTGGTGTGCAGCAGCAAGATTTGACAGCGACCTTCTACCCAGTCCCACCAGGCCGAATACCTAACCCTTTTCAAACCCTGCTAGTTCCCACCCTATCTCCGTTGCCTGCATCACCTGGCGCACCCACATCCAACTCCACCACACCCACCAGACCCCACCTGTCATGAGGTACCGCAGCGTGCACTCCATCGCCCCTGCGAAGACCACGACCCTACCAAACCCTACCAAAACCCTACCCCAAAGATTCCTCCTCGCCTGCGTCATGAGGTGCCGCCGCATGCACTTCATCTGCCCGCAAAACAAATGGTCCCATCGAACCCTACCAAAACCCTACCCAAAAACCCTCCTCACCTGCGTCATGAGGTACCGCCGCATGCACTCCATCGCTCCAGCAAAGAATAGCGAGGGTATTAGCTGGATGAGGTAAGCGCTAGAACTGGCGCTGATGGAGGGGTCCTGGCCTGCAAAAAGGGGGGTTTTGGGTTTATTTAAGGGTTTAGGGTTTAGTATTCAGGTTATGGGCATGTGGCTAGCTCCGCAGGTGGCTCCGCATGTCGCCCCAGAGGCTACCAGGCAAATGCATTTAGGGCTCTTGGGGGTTGCCAATAGGGTTCACACTGCTAAATGGCCGAGGGTTTAGCGCTAGGGATCTGTGGCCGACAGCGTAGGGTATTGCGCTAGGGTTTTGAGCGTCTGCACGCACCGAACGCGATGAGAATGCTCCCCATTTGGCTCCACAGCGCGCAGATCGCTGCGAATGCCACCAGGCAAATGAGCAGCGCCCGCTGGAGGACCAGGCCTAATTGAGCGTAGTTTCCGGCCCCGTACGCCTGCAGGGGTGGGGTATGGGTGTGGGTGGTGGTGGGTGGGGTTGGATTACCTACTTGCTAGCTGAGCGTAATTCGGCGCCGTGTCACATACATACAAGCGCCGTGTCGCCACACATACACAGCCATGGGACTTATGAGGGGCTTTTCCTGCTAAATTTGACATTGGCCAACAAGGAGGTTATGTTTGCATATTTACCTGTCCGCACAGCGTCTCCATGCCGCTTGACAGCCCCACCATGAGCGACATGCCAAGCACATTGTATATGGAGGAGGACAGGACCACCACACTTAGTTCGAGCTCTCCCAAGTGGCCAACGAATACGGTGCTGACCAGGGAGATGGCATAGTTGAAGAAGCACTGGAGGATGAGGGGTATGGCGAGAAGGAGCTGGCTGCGGGGAGGGAGGGGTGGAGGGGGTGGGTGCGGGGGAAAGGGTTTTCTGCATTTAGGGTGTTTAGAGTTTAAGAGCGTTGGCGCACAAGCACTGTGCTGACCAGGGAGATGGCGTAGTTGAAGAAGCACTGGAGGATGAGGGGTATGGCGAGGAGGAGCTGGCTGCGAGAGGGGGGTGCAGGGTTTTATGAGTTTAGGGTGTTTAGGGTTTAAGAGAGGTGGCCCACAAGCACGGTGCTGACGAGGGGAAGGCATGATAGAAGAAGCAAGGGGGGGTGAAGGACACCTCCCCACGGCTAGGACGTGGGGGTGGAGGGTTTTGTGAGGGTTTGCGGCAAGGCTGACTGCTCACCAGTACTGCTGGGATGCACGTGGCTAGCAGACTAGTATGTGCTTAGGAAAAGGGGGAGACGTTGTAGGAGCACAGGGAAGGAAAAGAGGGTTTGGATGCAGGGGGTTGGGCGGAGGTGGGTGGGGAGCGGGGTGCGTGTGGTGTCAGGGGTTGCGACGCTGTGCACAGCTACAGAAACTGCGCACACTATAGGACTGATCCCAGGCCCTGACAACTACCCGTATCCAAAGACGGTATCAAACCAACCCAATGCATATGCATATCCCTGTAGTGCACACACTACCGCACTGCCAGTGGTGCAGGCCCATGGCAGCACGCAATGCACCACCCCTGCTGGGCAACACCAGCTCCAATCGGGACGCACATTTTGGTTTCGTGCCGTATTTTCTCCTCCCAGGTGGTGTCTGCAAGAAAGGACTCCTGATCCAGCCCCTCGTTCTCTACATACACCAAGGGCTCCCGCAGCGAGTGGCCGTTCTGTGCTTCGTCGGCAAGATGGTGCAATCCCGAGGTCCCAGTTTCTGGCTGCCCATCCTTGGTCCTTGCCATGGGAAAGGAGCTGCCTGGTACAGTAAAATGTCCTCCTTTCTGGGCGAGAACCTCGCTGAGGCTTGGCGGCAAAACGTGGGTGGCGAAAACGTGAGCCTCCGAAACGACTTATTCACGAGGTGGAAGCGTTCACCTGAGCGGTGCTGAGTGGCTGGCAAGGCCCGAAGGTAATAGGGCTAGAGGTGTGACGCAGCAATTGGGGGTGTGGTGGCAATGGGCCGGGGTAAAGTGGTCCCAGCGTGATGGGTTCCTTGACATGCCACACACCCACTGGCCAGACTTTGCTAGCGGTGCAGTGCGAGCCTACCCATCACTCTGCTGCACAAGTGCGACAAGACGTTTCAGCGTTACTCCCAGCTTGGATCCTGCCACGGGCAAGCAACAAGGAACACAGGAAGATGCACGAGGGTGTGGGGCTATCACGTGAGGTGGAACGTGCTCAATGTGAACGGGCGTGATTGCCACAAGCGGCCTTCCACTATTGCAGCATTGCGATGATTAAGCCCGGCAAAGAATGGCAAGATTGCAAGAATAGCAGGCCCTATCTTCAGGTTACAAGGGCATTTGCGCAGTCAAGCTCGAAAAATGAAGCCCTTTTTCGTGGAAAAGCCTATCAATTAACCTCCCCGTCGCAGCAGATTACTCTTCCATGTTTTGGCTCTCGAGGACTTGCGTTCGTGGCTTCACAGCTGGTGCTACAACATGTACCAGATGCACCCGCAAAATGTACTTTCTTTCGATAGCAGAAGTCCCCACGATTGCCCACACACTCGGGCATTGAGCCTGCGCAAGCGTTTGCCGGTGTCTGTTAACGTTTTGCCAGACGCTGTTGACTCCATTCCTGTACATGCCTGCCACGTTCGAAAGTTGACCGATTTCCTTCCTTGGACCTAGCGTGCTACTGGGCAGCTGCTGGGCTTGCGATGAAGGCTTTCCAGGCGGGTTTATTTCTGGCTGCGTTTGTTGGGACAGCCATTTCTGCAGCTGCTGAGAACCATGCGGTTGAGTGGACCCTTGGAAAGGATTATGGCACGATGGATGTGGCGGTGGGAGACTCCGTGGTACGAACAAACCCCGCTAAACCAGGCCTCATTAAAACCCTTTCCAAACACCCACCTGGGTTTGGAAGACAACGTGCAACGCAAGTACTTACGGGAATTGCAACGGGATTCGGCATCGCCCCCGGATGTACCATTGTACTGGTACCAGTTTTTGCATGCATGCGTTGAGGCAACTTTGCACCCACGTCGCCATATAAGAACCCAAGCACTAGGAAACCCTTTTTCGAAGCTTTAAATCAATTTTTTGAACGTGGGCGTGTTGTGCCTGACGCTGCCTTGCACCCCACTGTACCAATGTGCTGGGTGGGTGAGGTGGATGGGTGGATGCTTAGTACGTGCGTTAGACCCTTCAAGCCGGCTTAGTGTTCCGGCCTCTGTCTACAATCCTCAGCTAGTGGGTGTTTTAGCGGCACGCGTTTGCACTTCCAGTGAAGGGTCTACAGCTGTCGGTTAGTGGGGGTCATCGATGGGGTTAGTCACCTGCATGTGAAATGTGACGTACCAGATTTCCAGCAGTTTTCTACCAGCGCTAGTAAACACAACGGCGCACGATATGCCTCCTATGTTGCTCCTTCCAACTGTTCATGTGTACGCCCACCCCACCGAACGTAGCTCAGGACGTTCCCTGCCTGGTTCCTACCCACCCCTCCACCACCCATGCATTTCACCCTACCACTGCACCTAGCATGCAACAAATGCCTTGGTGCAGTTGCTAGGGCAGAGTGCAACCTAGGCCTGGCTGAGCCACAGTGAAACTTTATGATACCCCCCTATCTCCCCACACTCCCCGACCCAGTGCCTGCCCTGCACACGCACAAAACCCTAAACCCTACTGTGAACCCTCACCCACGAACCCTTTCCTGCACCAGCCTGCTTTGCTGCGACCGTCCCCACCTCCCCTGTTCTAAAACAATGCATGCAACAATCCGAGAGCGGCACTTCCCACCTGGTTAGATCATTTTCTCTCGCTCCCTCTCCACCCCCCAAACCTGCGCAAATGCACCACACGCCCCACCACCCCACCAGCGCCAGTCCACTCAGACCTGTATGAAACCCCCCCGCACACATGCAGACCTTCACATGGTTTGGTGGCTACCACGATGTGTGGCTCATCCCAAAGGCAGCGTGTGTCTTCACCGATGGGACACAGGTAAGGAGGAGAAAACCCTAATAAACCTATTATGATCCTTGTCACACAGAGACAATCCTAAACCCTCAACAGGGGGAGGTAATTGAAATCCATGAGCTCTAGGCGCTAAAAGGTTTACCTGACTTCATGGGTATCATGATGTGTGGCTCATCCCCAAACCAGCGTGTGTCTTCCTTCACTCACGGGGGAGCAGGTGGGAAAAAACCCTAGAAAGAATGGGAGTGGAAACATTCATGCGGGTCCATAACTGCTTTTTTGGGATTTTTGTGGGTTCGTCCCGGGGATTATTATATGGAAATTTGCCAAACATTTGGTGCACACTTTTGAGCCAAAATCGCTGCGGTCATCGGGGTATGAAGACCCGAATCAATCGCCCGATTTAGGTAGGCAGGGAATCCCTGAGATGACACATTACACCGCGAACATGCAGCATTTCCCCATGTCGCACCCAGCAGCTTTCATCAGGAAGCCCCCCAAGCCTCCCATCTCCCCTCCCCTCGCCCTACCATCCCACCCCCCACCTCCACCACAACACCCACCTACCCGCTCCCCACCACCCTCCAGGTTGCGAGCGCCAATGACACCCCTTACACATTCAACGCCACTGCACCGGGCCTGTCCTACTTTGGATGCTCCCTCACCGGTCACTGTGATGCCGGCATGTTGATCACAATCAACGTCACTGCACAGGCGCCAGGTGGGTGTTAGTTACATGCATGCTGATCTGGCATTTGTGCCGGAATTATTGTACTACCATTAACAATAATGATCACAACAATATATGAATGGTGGGTGTGAGGGACTGCATGGATGTGGGTGCCAAGCGGAAGGGGAGAAGGGGCATTGCTGTGTTGGGGCAAAATTTAAGTTAGGCGTTTGCGCTTTGGCTGCGTTCTCGCCGGGCACTGCGATACGGGCATGCTGATCACAATCAAGGTCACCGCACAGGCGCCAGGTGGGTGTGGGGGGACGGGGTTGCATGATGCGACTTGCATCGGTGGGCGCAGTGGTAAGGCAGGAGGAGGGGTGTGTAGGGTTGTGGGGGTTGGGGTACGGCCGCCGTTCACGGGGGCTTCGGGTGTCAGCTTCTTGCGAGGAACTTCCTTCACCTTCCGGCGGGCTTGAAGGGGTGGGAGGCATGGTTGTGTAGGATCAAACACTACTCCATGGGATCATTTCACGTGCACCCGCACTCGGTGGTGCCATACCGAGACATGCGTAAGCCTGTTTGACACCTTAAGCTGGGGTTTAAACCCAATTCCGCCATGCACCCACTCACCCCACCCCCCTCAACCCAGGCGCCCCCGCAACCTCGGCACCAGCACCTGCACCCGGGGCCGCCTTGGAACCAGTGGGCGATGGGTACTGCCTTGCCCCTGTGGACGTGGGGGATGGGGTGTTTTTGGTGTACTGCAGGAGCCAAAGTGTGGCCATGGCGCCTGGACAGGTAAGGGTTCTTAGGGTTTGACATGTTGGGGTTGTAGGGTTTGGTGTTCTCGGTGTACTGCAGGAGCCAAAGGGTGGCCATGGCGCTTGGCCAGGCAAGGGTTAGGGTTTGGCATATTAGAGGGTAGGTATTTGGTGTTTTTGGTGAACTGCAGGAGCCAACGCGTAGCCATGGCGCCGGGCCAGGTAAGGGTTTAGGGTTTGGTGTTTTCTGTGTACTGCAGGAGTCAAAGTGCCAGGACAGGTAAGGATTTAGGGTTTAGCATTCTGATAAGTTTGGACACTGACTAGGGTTAAAGGTTTATGGTGATCCTCCCACTCCACCTCTCATCACGCCACCCCTGCCGGTTCCTCCCCTCAGGTTGTGATTGAAGACGTCCCCTTCCCCAACCCATACCCTCCTGGGGTGTTGCTTGAGAGGCTTGCCCTGGAGAGTCAAGTGGTGGACAAGACAGGCAGGCCAGTGCCACTGTCTGAGGTAAGGAAACCCTAACAGAAACCCTAAGGGTCCAAGGTCAATCCTAAATTGTAAAAATAGCAAGGTGTAGGGATTCCTTGTTGGTGGACAACACAGGCAGGGCGGTGCCACTATCCGAGATAAGGAAACCCTAAACCCTAAGAAATGGTCTCCAACACTCGCATGTCACTGCCATGGGGTGTGGGCAGAATGTCAACATTTTAAGTATGGGTTTCTTTGGCCTCCTTTCACCACACATACACCCACCCAGTAGGTCATGATCTGATTGTCAACACCACCGCAGGTGTATCTCCACCACACCATTGGAGTGTACACCTCAAATATAAATTACAAATATAAATTACTTCATTTTGTAGTGAAGTCGCTTTACATGTGTGAAATATAATTCATCTGATTTGTTTTTGGCTCTCCAGGTGTATCTCCACCACACAATTGGGGATGTGCGCTTCTCGGCTGGGGAAGGGGCGGAGACACGCGGCAGCCCCTCAAAAGTGCCCTACCCAGAGCCCTATGCGTTTGTGGTCAACGGGAGCGAGCTCTTTTCAGTAGAGAACAGGTGCGTGTGCGTCCTGGGGCCTCGGAATCTCACACATCATTGTCACCATATTTTGGGCAGATTTTGCGTCTTTTACATATTTCGTGATATTGTCGCCCGTTATATCGATTCCTTCACCCAATAAACGCAGTGGGTGTGGTGCCCCCCCACCCTCAAATCCTGCCATACCTACCCGCAACTAATTACTGGTGAAAATCGGTGGATTTCAGCAAAGATGATCAACACATGGTGGTGCATGCACCTCCAATCACCCCCCGGTTGCTCCCTCCCCAGGTACCATCTAATCTCCCTCCCCTTCCCCAGGTACCAGAACCTGCACCTCATCAACACAGTGGGTGTGGTGCCTCCCAACCTCAAGTCATGCATAGAGTGCTGGTGCGAGGGGAGCGATCCCCCTGTAGGGTCGGTGGGGTGCTGCCACAACTGCACTTCGCAGTCTAATGCCCCCCCTGTGGACTACCAAGTGGAGTTTACTACACAGTACAGGTGCGTGCGGTGGCAAAACCCTAAAACCCTAGACCCTAGACCAAAACACCCGGACCCTATCTAAATCCTACACCCGGCAGTCTCACACACTTGACGAATGCCAGCTCCCAGCCCTAGTGCCTGACACTATCCTGTAAAAACCCTTCCGCAGGGTTTTGAACGACACCGATGCCCTGGAGCAAGTGCAGCTCATCCGCCAAGACCTGGTCCTCTGGCCTAGAATAGCCTAACATACCCTCCTTGCCCTTTAATAAACCATAAACGTTGCACCCCTAGTCCCCCGTAGGTCACCAGGAATTACACCGCCAGGCTGGTTTCTGACATGTGGTTGTTTGAAAACCCTCCCGTAGGGTTTTGAACGACACCGATGCCCTGGAGCAAGTGCAGCTCATCCGCCAAGACCTGGTCCCTGGCCTGGAGTACAACATCTTCAAGGGCAAGACAGGGGACGTAAATACGCTCACATTGGAGATCCCCGTCGACCACATGTGCCCCCAAAAAGGGCCCTTTGGCATGCTGCGCTGCACCGCGCATTTGCACATTGGGGGGAAATGCATCAGCGCATATGATGCAAAGACTGGGGAGCTGATCTGCGACTCCTGTGGGGTGTATGGCACCAAAGCAGGTGCGCGGAAATACCCTAGAAGAAACCCTCAACGATACGTACCCTCAAATCTTGAAAGGACGTTGCACAGGATCCTTAGTTGGTGCGCTTTGTGGCCACCTCAGAAATACCCTAGAAGACATACTCTAGAAGGAACCCTCAACGATACCCTCAATTCTTGAAATGGCATTGCAGAGGATCCTTAGGTGCTCTGCGCATGTGTTACAACGACCACATGTAAACAGGTGGCGCTACTCACATCAACCTTACATGGAGCTTTGTCTCTCACGAGCCCACCTCTTGTGCAGATGTGGCAGGGGATGAGAAGGGGTACATGGTTGGGGTGACATATGAGGACTCTGACCCACCATACATGCTGGCTCCCGGGCAGATGGTGCGATTTGTGGCAACCTACGATGCTGCAGACACATATGGAGGTGGGTGTTTCCTAGGGTTCTGTAGGGTCTTGCTTTGTGGCCACTTACGATGCTGCAGACACATATGGAGGTGAGTGTTTGTAGGCTCTCGTGGAGGATTTTGTCTGCATTTGTGGAGGGCACCTGTGCAGGGTGTGCCGAAGCTCTTCGTCCAGTGCGTGTTAAACCCTGATCTAGGGTCTCAAGGTTTTGATGGAAACCCTCCTCCTATCCTACATTCCACAACCACAACCCTCAATGTGTTTCAAATTTGTGATTACGATCCACGCCCTCGCCGAATTTGACATCCAGACCCTAAAAATCTGAAGTCTAAACCCTCCGTCCTGAACCCTAAACCCTACATGTGATTCCACAGGTGTGATGGCCATCATGATTTATGCCCTCACCAATTTCGACCTCTCCGACTGCCCAGATTTCTACTCCCGGAACACTATCATATCGGTCCCCGCGGGATACACACCCACCTACACAGGTGAGTAGAACACACCCTCAGGAGGGTATGGGGTGGTAGTGCTTAGGCAAACCCAACTGTGGCATACCCAACGTGTAACCTGTGGTTGCCTGTGTGTGGACAAACCCATTGTAGGGTATCCATGCTGGTGAAAACCCCTAGATTGTGGTATTGATGCCAGCCAATGCATTCACACCCACCAGTGCTCACACCACCAGTGCTGCGTACTGCGGTTCATCTTTATCCATGAAGTTTAGGGCTTTTTTATCCTGACACCCTGGTCGCAAGTGTGATAACTCCTGCATTTTGCTAATAGAACGAATTTGATTTTGACTTGTCCTTCAATTTCCCAGGTCCCTCGGCTGATGCTGCATCCCCATCTAGCACCTCCCCCTCCACCAGCGCCAGCGACAAGAAGTGGGAGAGTGTTTTCCCAAACCTGCTTACACTGCCTGACACCTGCCGGGAGGAGCTGGTCAAGGTACGCGCGGGAAACCCTGGCAGGAAACCCTCATGGCAAAAACCTGACTGGTCATGAACCCTAAAGCGAGCGGAGCCTAGAAAGGGAGGGGGACATGTGTGCCCGCCTTTGCTGGCTGACTGAATCCAGGTAGACTCAGTGGTTCCCTTCATCCAAAGCATCCCCCCCCCCCCCCCCTCCCCTCACACCCAATACATTCTTCAAGGTTTTGCATGCTATGGGCTTTCCGCTAAGGGTTTCTGCGCCCCCCTTGTAGGGTTTCGACGCCTGCCAAACCATTGTGGAATCAGTGGTCTCCTCCAACCAGACCTCCATCCGAAGCACCCCCACCACCCCCACCACCCGCCCAACCGGCGGCCCTCGGCCCCCCCACCCCCCCACGGGCGCCGCCACCACCCCGTCCTCCACCACCCAGGCCTGCTGCGAAACCCTCCTCGGGGGTTTCACAAACGCGCTGGTGAACGACACGGGTTGCCTGTGTCCCATGGGTGTGTGGCTGAACTCGGATAGCAACCTCCAGTCGGTGCTGATGGAGACCTATGACCAGTGCAGCGCATACACCAGTGCCGCCAAGCTGGGGGCGCTGTTTTCGGGGCTGGAGACCTCGTTCAGCCAAAAGTGCCAGGCCGGGGTGGGAAGGTGATTGGGATTATGATACAACATGGCCAGCGGAGGTGATATTATAACAGGAGTGTGGGGAGGTGATGGCCACCTGACGGTGTGGGTGCCGCCATGCTGACCCAATGTGCGGTTGTGGGTGGAGGGGGGCAGGAGTGGGGAGGGATTGTTGGGGGTGAATAGGCCCATTGCAATGTTGTTGGTTAGAGGGCGTTGCCTATAGCTGCCACCATGACGGCATCATGCTGATGGGCACAGCGTTTCTTCAGGCTTTTTTTGTTTTTGCACCGATTTTTTTAAACATCTTTTGTACGCATCTCCTTGTTCTAGAACATGCATGAGTAGGTGGTCAACGACCATGAGGTACTGTCAAGGGTTTACACAGGGTATTTCCGTGCCACATAGGGTGACGCAAGTGGGGGGCTGTCGTTGCCGTACCGGTAGCACAGGGCCTTTCAGTGCCCGTAAAATATGTTTATTTGGCCGTGAAGGACACAGGAGCATGCCTGGTCAGATAAACCGCCCACTTGCAATTGCACTGTTTTCTTGGTTTCCCTGCGCTAGGGCATGTCACATACAGTATAACCTGCTTTAATGGTAGGACCTGTGGCTAGTTGAGTCGCACGACAGGATGCGGTTCCCCAACATTGCAACATCGGGCATTTCCTCATTCAGTTTGTACAACTAACGTTCTGTGAATCTGGTATGAGTGCTTCATTCTGAGCTATTGGGTCCGCCTAGTCATTGGCAGCCAATGTTTGCATGATCTGGGCCTAGGGCCAGCTGCAGTGTGCTATCCCAGCGGCTGTGGCAAAGTGCCCTATTAGGACGCACATTGCGTTGCCGTAGCCTAGTGCAGTACAAGCTTGCAAGAAGCACGGTTGAGAATTTAAACCTGGTCCAGTTGATGTTTGCCATCGACCAATGATTCATGAATGAATGAAGTTGCATCCGATGAGCAGCCATCGAATGACTTCAACACTGGTCGTGATTGACCCTGCTGCAATGTGACACCTGGTGGTCCATCACAAAGGCTGCCCAGCCATTGACCACGACGTCGTCTTAATACCCTTGTGGAGAATGCAGGACAAACTCCAACCCACAGGCACACTACGTAGTACGTACGCAGTGTATACAGAGCCACTCTGGAAGATACTTATATAGGAGGAGATATGCAGGTATCACATACTGTCTACTGCGCTGTCGACTGCTGCTCAAGGACATTCATTCGTTCATTTGCTTTACGGGATGCACGCATGCGCATTTACTGCGCATTCCACCGAGGACTCCACTCTCCTCTCTTACTGCGCCACCCCCTGCTGTTGGCTCTCCAGCAGGGCCAAATACTCCTGTATCGCGCACCCCTCCTCAGCCACATCCACATCGTATGCGGCCAGGGGGTCGTCCCGCACCTCCCCAGCAATCTCATCCTCCATTTCCACGTCGCGTGACGTGCCCCCCTGCTCCTCCCCCCCGGGTGCCTCTTCCTCGTGCTGCTCCCCTGGGTGCACAGATTGCTAGTTTGAAGTAAAACTAGGGGGACATATTAGAAAGTAAGCATTTACCATTCAGATACGAAGCCTTCTTAGGACTTTGAATCAAGAGCCACAAAGAGAAACTAGAAGTAACTTTGTTGTGCCAGGTGCCAGGTGACAAGGGTGTGAGATGCAAGCGCCTGCAAGCATGGAGCAACAAGCAATGCACCATCAATGCCCCCTCTCCTCCCTCCCTCCTTACCTGCCTCACCCCCCTCCCCTTCCCCCCCCTCGTGCGCCCCCCCCCCCATAGCCACCAGCCCCTCCAGCGCTGCCCCCACGTCCCCACCATGCGCCACCAGCTGGCGTCTGCTTGGCCCCGCCCCAAAGCCCATGGACATGAGCTGGGCAAGGGAGGCGCTGTCAACGGGGTGGTCCTGCTGGGGAGGGAAACACGATTCCATTAATGCCAGGAGTCTTTTCTTTGGAATTATATTTTTGTTGCCTGTACAAAGTTTGCCACTGTTTATAGCTGGCGCCTGATTGGCTCCGCACCACCGCCCATGGACCTAAGCTGGGCAAGGGAGGCGCTGTCAACGAGCTTGTCCTGCAGGGGAGGAAATAGTTTGTTTTCCCCTGGTACACAGTGATTGGGTGGGGCTTATTTCAAGTTCGTGGCGGGAGAAGATGTATCCCGGGGGTTTTGGGCTGGCCCTGGGAGGTGACCTGCAATTTTGTGCCATTTTGTTTGGTTGGCACCCATAAGCAACACCGCTTGTGCTACTAGCAGGAATTCCACTCTAAGGGTTGTCTGGCACAACAACCCCATGATTTATTTGCAAGACAACCCCAACATTGAAACTTTAATGGTGTGGTCGGGTGTGGTGCTTATTTCCTTTTTCTGTGCATGTTAAGACACAATGTGTGTTGCGCTAGAGCAAAGGTAAATACATGAATGATAGGCATATCAATTGTCTTAATTTTCCTTGGCTACGGAGCTCCCAGGCCTCCCCACTAGGGTTGTGGGGTCGAGGCGTGGCCACACCTGGTCCCCCAACCCCTCCTTCTTTGCTCGCTTTGCTCCCCTTAGGGTTGCCGCTAGGGTGATGCTCTCTGCCTGCTGGGGTTGCAGCAGGGCATCCAGGGCCTCTTGGAAAGAGTTGTCAGCCTGCGAACAGTAGAGGAGACGTGGAAATTTTGGTGCAATTCAAGAGATGCAATAAAACGCAATTTTGTTACGAAGTTTACGGTACTCCGGCGCGGCGGCGCAACCACAGAGTACCACTAGGGTTGTGTTTTGGCCCCCAGCAGGCTACACCACCCCACACATTGTACACCTGCCCGAGCATCTCCACCCCTACCCCCCTCCCGTGACCCACCACCCCTAGCCACCATCGCCCCCCGCAGCCCCCCACCTGCCTCAGCACCTCCGCCGCCACCCCCGTCTCATAGTCCAGCGCACCCAAAGTGAATTTTATAATTTTTAGTGCAAGGTTTACACTGTTATTTATATTTCTAGTGCAGCCACCACCACCCACCTGCCTCAGCGCCTCAGCCGCCACCCCCCTCTCATAGCCCAGTGCACCCAGCCTCTCCACAAGCTCCATATCCACGTACACACCGCTGGGACACCGGCCATACCTACAAATTGAAAATGGATCTAACAGGCAAAGACATAAAAGCAGTTAAAGCGGCGCGCCAGACTGTAAACATGCACCGTAGATAATTTTTATTCCAAGGCAATATGTCTTTGTTATTCAACAGGGTCTATATCCACGTACACACTGCTGGGGCACCAGCCTACTCGGAATGGAAAACCACAGGAATCACATGATTAATATTGCAATACTGGTGGGCCAGGCTGGTGACAGGTTGCGTGGATGTTTTTACCTGCTCCAAATGCATATGCTCGCTGAGCGGACTGCCTGGACCATGGTGAGTATAAAAGGTTACCAGCAATAAGAAAGAGCGCTTCCACCTTCCCCACACCCCCACCCACCCATCCCCAACCCCACCCCCACACCCACCTGTGCTGCTCCTTGGTGAGCTTGGCTTGCTCCTTGCGCTTGGCCTTGCGCTCCTGTGGGGTGCAGACCACGTCAGCAGGGAATGGAGCCAATAAAAAACCCTAAACCCTACGCCCCGCGTAAACCCTAACGCCGTTGCAGCGCATGCGCCCTGCACCGTGGCCCTGCGCTCGTTCAGCTGGGTGCAGAATGAGGATCCTACAAACAAATTGTACAAGCTGGGAGGCTGTCAATACCCTAATTAACGTACCAAAATCCTTAGCTAGGTTTACATACACCGGCGTTCTGTTTCTTTCTTTCTTTCACCATGCATCCCAGTCAAAAACCCTAATGGGCGGGAAATGCCCCCCTTGGTGTGCGGGGAGGGCGCCCGACCGATCGTTCTGCCAAAAATCCACCGAACCGTCCGGAACACCATCTGCTCATAAACAGGTGGCTTTCACAACACCAAGACGTGCCGCAATCGCTTCAAGCCAGCAGCTTTGTCAGCGTGTGTGACTGCCCTCCGTTGATAGAGCAACCACACTACATCGGCGTGTGCAATGGCGGGCGTCGAGCGATGCACACCGGCGTTTGAATAAGAATGGCTCCTGCCAGTTTGAAACACAGTGGACAGAAGTCAGACCACGGTTAATACCAACCCGGTTGCAAAACCAGTTCTAAAACTACCTCACGTATGGGGATGCTTGCCGTTTTCTCCTCTGCGTTTGCGCCAAAGGGGATCGAGCTGGGCCCCTGCGAGCTGAGCCATCGTGGTCGAGATGATTCCGCCAAAGAGCAGGAGCCGGTGGTGTGCACAATGCTGGTAGACTCGGAGGCTTACTGCAGCATCTCAGAGACGCTGTTCAAGTCTGCGGACGTGTCCATTCACAGAGAAGGTGCGCCACTTTGGTTGATTGCCATCCTGGGTTGTGTATTTCAGGCAATCCCAGGCTGACGTAAGCGTTTATACACAGCCCACACCACCTTCACCACTGGGTGGGTTCTTGTGCAAGGGCTGTCATACTGGTTTGAAGGTTGCGATTCCCACCTTTTCTGCATACTGGGCGGTGTTTTGCTCACTGGTGTCAGGGCTTTGAGGTTGGGTGGGAAGGGAGGGACTGTGTGACCACACCAATCCTCGGTATTGACACGTCAACGACCGACCGCAGGCTGCCTCACCTGCGTCGTCATAGGGAACGCAGATGGAGCCCACTGCTATTCAAGCAGCACAACTGCAGAAAGCATCGTGGACGCATACAGGGCCACGGACGACCTGAAGCACTTCCAGTCCTGGTGCGTCGTAGCCCGGGGCAACTTGTCGGATACAAATCCCAGAGAAACACCACCAACACCGCCTATTAGGGGAAAAACTACCACACGGACTTTCCTACCAACACTGCTATTTGCCGTCACCAGGCCTCGCCATCGCTGCACAAACCATCGCTCCATACCTGTCAACCGATTCACCTGACACCCAAACCACCCGCCAATATGTTGACAAGCAGAGGAAACCCACCTCCAACCTCACTTTCCTACCCACAACCGCAGGCTACGGGAGGTGGTGGACGATGCAACCTTTCTGCTCTACGACAGGAAACGAAAGGTGGTGATCGCTGCTGCTGGGGAGCACTGTGATGTGCCCCTGCATGTGGGGTTCGATCCAGAAGGCCAGCTGTTGTTGGCCACCCAGTGGAGCCACCTGGACTACTGCGGGACCTACAGGATGACGCTGGAGAGGGGGGACATGCTAGGCAGCGCAGGTAGGGATCGGCGAGGACGTGTAGGGAACCAGGTTTGGTAGTTTCCCTGTCTGCCCTGTCACTCTAGACTCCAAGATGAAGATTACAAGATGGGACCTGCGCTACTCAGGTTGTTCACTTGCCATCGTGTGATCTTCATCTTGGAGTGACTAGAGTGATAGGGCAGGGAACAACCAGGGCGTGCACTGTGGCTGAGTCAGCACCTTGAGCCTACAGCTTGTTGACTAATTTGGATAGAAACATCTGGCGTGGTGCAGTTCACTCCCCAAGACAACCCTAGGGACCCTAACACACCGTTCAGCGGTATCGTACCCACACGCACTCCATTTTGGTTGCCCGCGCCTCCCTCCACCCCTCCACCCACCCACCCCCCACCATGCAGGCATCGCACTGGATGGCGTCCAGCAGCTAGGCGTGCGCCCCCACCGCCCACCCACCACCACCCGCCGGCAGCACCCCCGCAGGCCCAGCCAGTGTGTGGTGGCAGCCAACGACATACTGCTGCCCCAGCCTGCCGTGGGGAGCGGATGAGCCACACCTGGGATTTGAAATTTTGCTGGGATTGGATATTTTGCCAGCGTTTGTTTTATCAGTATGTGGATCTTTTCGGGGTTGGCAGCCAGCCAGCAGCAAGGGAGACATCGCTAGAGCACCGGGGTTGGGAGCCAGCGCCAGTGGGGACTGTATGTGCACAGTCAGCAAAGCAGGTGGCAGCCATGCACGCACAGCCAGTGCACCACTACCAAGCACCCATCTGTCGCTCGCAGCGCATTTTAGAGCAGGGGCCACACCGCAACAGGGCCCAGCACGGCCAGCTACCAGTGTGGGGGTAGGGGAGCAGGGGATCAATCGGTGGGGACAGGCAGCGAAAGGAACTAGCACCCGGTGTTTAGACACCACTTGTACTATAAGAACACAGTCAAATTAGAGCACACTAACGCTAAATCGGGTTTGGGGCGCCTTTTACAGCAGCGGGGGTCGTCGGGACTAGCAAGCAGCAAGCAAACCCATTTGTACCATACAGCACGCAACAGTACCCCTCCCCCCTCCCTTTGTTTCCCCGCCGACCAAGGACACCCTCACCCCCCACCCCCCATCAAGCCCCCACCTTTGCCTCTTGTTGGTGCTGGATGGCAAGGGAGATCGCCTGCTGGGTGTCCCCTCCACAGAATCGCAGCGCGCGCGTGGCCTGAAGGTGGGAGAGAGTTTTGGAGGAGGTCAAAACGGCATTAGTGGCGCAAGGGGTGGGGTTTAGAGGGAAACAGGACAATGGCAGTTGCTCTAGAATGTGGGGTTCGTAGTTGACTATTTATGTAGTTGGTTTTGTTGACATTTTCTCGGGGGTGGTACCAGCGTGCACCCTTTTGCCTATAGCAGGCATCGAATACACATGTACGCCAATGAATATATCAGCATGGAATTAAGGCTGCGGCATCTATTGTTGCAACAAATCGGCAGCAACTGTGGCGTAAGCAGTGTCCGCAGTACGGTCCTGTGCGCCGTGCAACACTTGGATATGGCTTTAGATCAGGGGTTGGAGGGAAGCAAACAACCATGTTTTCAACACCACACTAATCTTTGTGGCGATCTTCTATAAACCCTTTTTCTATCACTGGAAGGGGGCCCAATGCGCTCAAATTGTCGCCGGCATTTACCGCTTTATGTATTATATTCCGGCCTGTTTTGCCGTCGAAGCTGGGAAGTTTTGTTGTCCATGTGTTATTGTGCCTCCCAAGTTGGTGACCACGTGGTCGTGCAATCATTATGATGGGGCTATACGGTGCAAGTTGATGACATCCGACTCGGAGGAGTGCACCCGTTTGGCAGATATGTCGTAGTTTGTGCCAATTGATCTGCGTGCCAGCATCTGGAAAAATGGTGCCGTGTGTAACCATGTTTATCAAATAATTTGTACCACCCATAACAAACACCGGGCCCCCTATCACTGGTAATCGGCCGCGACTATGCCCCCGCATCCACCACAGTGGCTGATTGCCTTAGCGCCGTGTACTGACCATGGCATTGCCAAATGGCAATTTTGGATTTTGATTTGATGGAATTTGATAGTTTATCAAAGGTGGCACCTCCGCCATGGTGCACCCCGCAACCCATCGGCCCGCACCCGCACCCACACACCCCCCTCCTCTAGATAGGCCCCCTAGCCAATGGCATGTAGACTACACGAGCCTGGCTTGTTGCCTTGAAACCCAACCCCATCAGCCTGTTCAAACGACCAAAATTTGGGTTGTAACGCACCTCCCTGGTCCCAAACCCCATCCCCGTCAGCGCGGCCAGCGCCTCGTCAGCCACCTGCAGCTTCTGCCAGCTGGCAAGGGCAGCGCCCAGGGCTGACCGGGCACCCGCCGCATCCCCCCCGTGGTATGCGCACACGCCCTCAAGCAGAGACAGGCGCACATACCTGCACAGAGAATAGGGTTTTGGGTAGGCTTTTCCTAGGTGATAGGTTCTCTCTTTCAAAGAGAGGTAGAAAGGGCGTGTGAAAGGGCTCTTTTGGAAACCCCTTTCTCACGCATATGACCAGCTTTGGAGAGGAGTCCTCGTGCAGCACCCTCCAGGAGCCGCTCCTTGTTGGCTCAGTGGCTGTGCAAGGCCCTGACAAGCAGCCCCCGAGCACCCGCCGGGCTTGGGTAGGGATTTGGGTTGAGGGCTTGACTCAAGTAGTAAGCTAACAAACCCTGGTATAAACCCTTTCTAAGAGCGACAGGGTTTCCACCTACGTGGCCAGCTCTGGAGAAAAGTCGCCATGCAGCACCCTGAGCCGCTCCTTGTCGGGGCCGTGGCTGCGCGCCAGCAGCTCCCGAGCGCGCGCCAGGCGCTGCCTCCCCTCTGCCACCTGGCGCTCGTCGCGCTGCTTGAAGTGACACCTGGAGGCAAAGTTGTTTGGTGTTTAGGGTATTTCTAGGTTCTAAAGTAGGGTGTTGTTAAGGGTATTTCTAGGTTCCGCCAGGGTGAACGGCGAAACAAATGTGCCCACAAATGCACATGCATGGGGCCACCCAACATCCTGTGTCCAGCAACATCGCCACGTTGTCCCACATGCACAAGCAAGGCTAGGGTGATTTAGGGCTCACACATGCACATGCCTTGCAGGCATGTTATATTCCAAATATATGCATTTGATCTATTAACAGTACATTTTGATGTTCAAAAACTAGAATTGATTAAACCCACCATGCGATGTCCAGCAGCAGCATGGCCACGTTGTCCACCAGCTCTACCCTAGCTAGGGTCCACCAGGGCAAACGTAACTTCAACCCCCACACCCTAGTTCACTTTTGCAGACACATTTCACTGATCAGCCCCCACAAATGCTTACAAACGCATGCACACCAAACCTACCACCACCCACCATGCTATGTCCAGACCAGCATGGCCACATAGCTAGGGTCCACTAGGGTAAACACACACATGCACATGCAGGCCTGGGTCCACTAGGGTAAACGCACATCACATGCACATGCACGCACACACACGCCCCTCCAGGCATTCACACACACACACACACTATTCACACACGTGAATCCGCAAAGCAACCCACCATGCAATGTCCAGCAGCAGCATTGCCACGTTATCCACCCGCTCCAGCAGGCTAGGGTCCACTAGGGTAAAGGCCTCCTCAGCCAGCAGCAGCTCATCGGCAGCCTCGTTGAACTGACCCTGGGGGAGGGGGCAAATGGGGTATGTTTAGGTTTCAACTTAGGGTCTACTGAGGTATGATCCAATAGGGTACAGCCCTCTTCTGTGCACTGGCCTTGCAAGTGTTTGGCAGGAGCGGTTGGTGGAAAAGCTCCCCTCAAGACCAAGCAGGCTAGGGTCCATGAGGGTAAATGCCTATTCAGGCAGCAGCAATCGACAGCCTCGGTGTACTGACCCAGAGGGAGGGGAAGGGGAAGGTTGTTATGCTGCATCTTTCCACCCCTCCCCTTGAGGCGCCTTTGACGAGCTGGAGCAAAGGTGGTGCGGTGGGTGCGGTGGGTGGGGTGGCATAGCAGTGCCACATGATGCGGCTCAACTTTGCCAGTCTCCTGGCTGCGTGCTCGTGCAGCGCCAGGCCCTGGGAAACCCTGGAAAGCCTAATAATGCACCAGGGTTTACTAGGGTTTTCCTGTACCTTTGCCAGCCTCCTTGCCGCGTGCTCATGCAGCGCCAGCCCCGTGACCAGCAAACAAAGCCTAATATAGGGTTTCAAAACCTTGTATAAGGGTTTCCCGCACCTTTGCCAGCCTCCTTGCCGCGTGCTCATGCAGCGCCAGCCCCGTGACCAGCACTTCAACCCCAAGATAGGGTTTCAAAACCTCGAATAAGGGTTTCACAGACCTTTGCCAGCCTCCTTGCCGCGTGCTCATGCAGCGCCAGCCCCGTGACCAGGGCCTTGCGGTCCGATGCGCTGTCAAGCTGGAGCGAGGTGCCATCCTGGTTCTCAAGGGAGAACTCGTACGACCCATGCAGGCCCCTGCAGCAGGGATTCGGTAGGGTAACACTAGGGTTCTCGAAGGAGACTTGTACGACCCATGCAGGCCCCTGCGGGTTGGAAGTGGAGAGGGTATAGATTAGGGTGTGTTTAGGGTAACGTCAGGGTGCTATATTGGTTCTCAAGGGAGAACTCGTACGACCCATGCAGGTCCCTGCGGGGATGGGGGTCGTTAGAGGTTTGTGAGGATCTTAGAGGGTCATTAGGGTTTTGTTGGTGTTTGCGACGGGTATTTTAAGGGAGAACTCGTACGACCCATGCAGGCCCCAGCGGGTAGGTGGCATTAGGGTGGTTTAAGGAGTTTGAGAGACTTCTCCAGAGAAAACTTGTACGGCCCATGCAGACCCCTACAGCAGGGTATTGCTAGGATAATACCAGGATTCTCGAGGGAAGGGTGGCACACACGGACCACCTACGGTAGGGTTTAGGGTCCAGGTTTTAGAGCCCACACTCACCTGCCATCCCCCCTGCTTGCCATCGTCTCCGCTGCCTGCCGCAGCCTGTCCAGGCGCTGCGCCCTCTCCTCCTGCGCGGCCACCGGCCCCCCTGCCGCTGCGCCACGTGTCACCAGCAGGCGCGACGAGGGGCCCACGCCGCAGCTGCGCAGGGTGGCGCCCTCTTCCTGCGCGGTGCAATGTAAAAACCTTGGTTTGAAAAACTTGAACAGTAGGATGAGAACACAAGACACAAGACAGATGTGACTGTCAAATAAAACCTTGTAGATCTTGTAACACAACCAACAGAGGAAAATTGAGGTGAGCGCGAGGACAGTATGGAAGCCCTGGTTTCAGAGCACAATGATGGCATGCACTGGGTGCAGGAAGCACCTGACTTGTGCCAACGGGGTTGCAAGTAACAACTTGTTTTGTGCAATCTTATCTTGCCATTGAGTGTCACATAACTTTGGCGTACAACTGCGCACAGCATGCATGCAATGAGAAGGTAAATTTGGCGTATAACTGCAACATGCATGCATATACCAACCGATGTAAACCCACAAAACCGTGCAGTGCATCCTATGCAGCAAAGCCAGTACAAAACAAACCCCATATAAACCAATGCTGCAACCAAACAGCACCCAGTAGCGCACCTGCAGCTTGCGCCCCCCGGCAATCACCTTCAGCCCTGCCGCTTCCGACACCGGTACCCCTGCACGCACACGCAAGCATATGGCCAAGCCCCCACGAAACCACTGCAGAAATCAATCTCACGCTTTTTACATATGTCTGCGGGGGCGTGGAGTGGGAGGCGCACCCATTGCCGCGCAGATAGCCCGCTTGCACTCGCCCACAGTGCCATCTAGGTCAATAGCGACACTGCCGCTGAAGGCTCCCGCGCACTTGAGGTGCACCGTCCCTGGGCCCGACATGCTGGTTTTGGGCAGCGACACTCGTTCACAAGCACGTAAAATTGGAGGGTAAGGGTCAGCAGGTACGGTGTCCTGTCCCTAGTTGTCCGTGTGTGGTGGTTTCAGCCTATGCACGCCTCTGTGGGGTAGAGCGGGGGTGGTAGGCTGAGCGGGGTCCCCATGCACTGGTATATGCACGCTTTGGTACGGGTCACGATACTAAGTACCCAGCTGCTCAGGGCGAGGGTCCCTAGGCCACATTGCGTTTTCTAGGGTTTTTTAGGGTTTCCAACTGGATAGAATGCAGAGTTGTGGGGTTCCCACTAGGTGGAGTTCATCCACAGCCAAAATTGGAACAGGAACCCTGTCCGCATCCCCTGGTAGTGCTTTTATACTTGCTTCCAAGCTATCAAGGGGCGTGTACAACCAAGGACTCTGCGGGGTGTGTGGCCTTTGCACTGCCAGTGCGTACACCCTGCCAGGGGGTGTAGCAGCTACTGTGGGAAGGTTGGCGTCCAGGGGGGGGGGCGGTATGCATGTGTATGTGAAGGAGAACACGCAGGGGGTGCCGGACTGGCGGGCCTCCCAGTCTAGGCGCTGCAGGAGGGTGCGGGCAGCGCTGTGGGAGGAGGGGGGAGATTTAGGGTTTGAACTTTAGGGTTTAGGGTTTTGGGCCGCTCGCTCCACGCCCTGCAGGAGGGTGCGGGCGGCCATTTGCGGGAGGAGGGGGGGATTTTAGGGGTTAGTGTTTACGTGTAGGTACCGGAGGAGGGCGCGTATGGCAACATAGAGTTATTATTCAGGTCCAGGCGCTGCAGGAGGGTGCGGCGGCCACCTTTGAAGGAGGGGGGAGTTTACTTCTTGGAGTTTACTAAATAGGGTTTAGGGTTTAGGGTTACGAGTTTTTTACGGGTTAGGGTTTAGATTTACCTAATAGGGTTTAGGGTTACGAGTAATTTTGTCCAATCTTCAGGATTTAGGGTCCATGCGTCAATTTAGGGTTTTTTTAGGGTTTAGGGTCCATGCGTCGACCTCCTCGTAAGGCGTACAGTAAATTTGGCGAAAACTGGGTCAACGTACTGTCTTGCGCGCAGTTGCGTTCCGCGCGCGGCATTTCGCGCGCCTAGTTCAGTAAATTCGCTGAAACTGGGCCAAGTTACCGAGCTGCGCGCAGTTTACGTTCCGCGCGCCGCGTTCCGCGCGCGCCGTACGGTTTAGTAAATTTGCTGAAAAGTGGACCAACTTATCGTACCATGTCATGCGATGCCCGTTTCCTTGCCGTCCTGCTACGCACCTGGCTTCGCAAGGATATGTAGCCAACAAAAAAGGCACCTCTGTCACGGTACCACTCCTCAGCGGGACTCGGTCTCACCCAGGTGGGCTGACAAGCGCGTGGAACGACTTGGCGAGGTAGCTGAGCAAGTAGTGCGTCGCCCTGTCCGGGTAGACGGGCGCAGCGAGGTCCAGGTTTGATCCCCGGTCGCCCCGATAAGTTTCTCTGGCCTCAGGCCGATTGTGGTGGTAGGAGTGGACCTGCATTTTGCTCTTTTTCGCTTTGTGCGCTGCATTTTTGCTTTTCTGCTTTTTGTAGACATGCTTTTGCGCGTCGCCAAGTTGCAATCAACCGGCAATGCCCCATTTATATTCTCATATTCCACATACAGCTGTTGTTCTGTCTTTTGCCTTCGTTCCAATTTGATTAAGGCCTTGCACATTTGTCCCTATGTCATGCACATCTGTACACATTCGGTGTATACATATATGGTGCACCTGTTGAGAGTACTGTACTTGGCTTAGTGTGAAGTAAGCAGGGCTTTTAATTAAGTCCAAGGCAGAAAACGCACCACGCAACTGAGCCTTTCTTCCTGCCTTGTGCTAGCGCCTTCTCAGGTTGCTCTGCATATATGCATATATATGCGTGTACTTTCAGCTTTCGGAGCTTAGCCTCTAGAGTCATGTCAGTAACGTTAAAAAAAAAAAAGCGGCACGTGCAATACAGTACAGTACTTCAAGGTTGGTGCAGCAAGATGGAGTGCAGCGCAAGCCCCAGGTCAACTCCCTTTGGCACTAGCTGGTGTAGTATGCCACGGGGTACGTTTGGGTGGATCATCATATGGCAAATATTTGCACCGATAGTATTGCTGCGTGTTTGAATCATTTACTCAGTCTGACAACCACCCGCTGGCAGCTGAGCTGGACTGCAATAAACTGTTACAACCCTTGTATAGCTAGGGTACTTTCAGATTTCAAGCATGACATCCCATCTAGCACCAAATAGCTAAGAAGTACTCGTGATAATACATGTCAGCCAACACATGCTAGTACCTGTACAGACATGTCCCCTAGGGTATTTCTTGTCCCCTAAATTTATACCAGAACGGACAATCAATGCTACAGTAGTTACAGTGTCACAATACTCAAGATGTCCCCCATAGTTATTGCAAAATCTGCCGACGCTGCCCCGCAATTGCCAACACGCCACTTGACAAAAAAGAAAAGGAAAGCGGCGCCAAAGGCGCGCAATGCACTGCAGCTGCCAATCCTTGTGCTGCACTAGCTGTGCACACTCCATTGCTTGCTGGTGTGTTTTACATCGTAGCCTCCCCGTAAACCCCAGCGGTGCCCAAGGGGCGTATATCAATCAACATCCAACGATTCTGCAGAGAAATGGCCTCCGCAAGGGGTGTGTGACAGCGTCACAGCTGTGGGAAAGTTGGCGTCCAAGGGGGAGGCGGTATGCATGTGTAGGTGAAGGAGAACACACGGGGGGTGCCGGACTGGCGGGCCTCCCGGTCCAGGCGCTGAAGCAGGGTGCGGGCAGCCATCTGGGGGAGGAGGGGGGGTGACAGGGATTGAAGTTTTTAGGGTTAAGGTTCATGCGCTGTAGGAGGACCAACAGCCCAAATGGACATGTTTTATAGTGGATCACACAATTGAAGTGTTGGAGAAGTGCCTTTGAGCCAATGACATGAATCATACAACATGCCCCAGGTATAGGCACAATGTACACCCACTGTGGATCCCCGCCCATCCCCTCCCCTCGCCTCCACCCTCACCCCCCACCCCTCACCTGCGCCTTGGGCGGCAGCACCACCCCCTTCCCTCCCAGCAGCTCCAGCAGCCTCCCCCTCACTGCATCCCCCCCTTGGGCCTTGGCCTCTGCCTGCATGCGCTCCAGGGCCGCGCCATTGGTCGACAGGTTGTGGAGGGCAGATAGGGCGGGGAGGAGGATGGCAGGGTTGGTGGAGGGGAGGAGCTGCGGGTGGGGGAATGGGGTGGTGAGGAAGGATGTATTTTGGTTCTTGTAAATAGTACGGTGTGCTTGATTGGGTGCTTTCATTTCCCAAACATCTTAGGGATGCTGTTTAGGGTTTGGGTTGTTGGTTGCCAGGTTGTGGCTGGCGGTGGAGGCGGGAGGAGCATGGATGCCCTCCACACCCAGCCCTCAGCCCCACACCCACCACACACAAACACCCAAAATGCAGACATCTCCTCCTTACCCACCCCATCGCCCCACCTGCAGCAGCGCCCCCACCGCCCCCGCCTGCACCACCGCCCCACTGGGGGTGTGGGGGCACATTGATGGGCCCCCCTTCCTCCCCCCAATCCCAAACAGGTTGCCCCCCCCCTTGGCCCCCGCACCACACTCTGCACAGGCGGCCTGCCTGGATGCCACCAAATGCGCCAGGGCGAGGGCGGCTAGGGTGCGGCTCTGGTCGCCTGCAGGGCAAAGGGGTCATAGGGTCATGCACTAGTTTTTTTTTTTTTTTTGTTTATTTGGATTCACATAATTAAAGGGAGGAACGCTGCAGGGTCCTAGGATTTACAGTCAGTCAGCCAAAACAGATGTCTTGGATCGGTCACCGCACCAGGGTCGCAGAGGCTAGCAAGGCTAGGGTTTGTAAGGGTTCTGCTGAACCATATTTCATACGCCACTCACATACTCACACCCTTCAACTTACACCCTAATTATGGGTTCTGCTATCCACCGCTTTTGCTAGGGTTTTGCTAGGGTATCTAGGGTTTTCCCCCCGCGCACCTCCCTCCCGCAGCATCTCCACCAGCCCCCCCACCACAGCCCCCCCACCCCCACCAGTCAGGGTGTGGCGGATGGCCTCTACCGCCCCCCCGCTGCCGGCCACCGCCCCCCCCTCCCCCCTTGATTCCTCGTGGCACACCTGGTGGATGAGGCCGGCTGCCATATCGTGGGCCATGGGGCTGTGAGACATGGGGCTGTGAGACAAGGGGGAAGTACATAAGTCAGTGCAATTTCCAGCATGGTAACTGTGAGTGGGTGCATGGATTTCAGACCCCTTCTTTCTAAGTGGAAAACAGTGGCATTGTGGGGTATTGCCTGCCCCAGCTCAGCAGCCAGGGATGAACTTCATGACGTGGCCAAATGGTGGCTGCTGCCGGCTGCCATGTCATGGGCCATGCGACTGTGGGACAAGGGGGTAAAGGCATGGAGAAATAGTAAGTGCATGCCCAGTGGTTTGAAGTCAACCCCCAAATCCTATGCGTGACTCCAGCCAAGCCTAGGGTTCTGTCCACCTGTGCACACATGCAGCTGATGCCCTATGCATGCTACCGCCTACATCTGTGTGAACCCTAAAACCCTGGTATAGGGTTTAGGGTTTTGCGCACCTGCCCTGTGCAAACATGCAGCTCAGGCCCGGCAGCAGTCCCGGGTTTGAAGCCAGCCCCACCACCGCCGCCGGGTGGGTTCCCCCTGTTTTGTGATCGTGCGCCACCTCCCACAGTAGCCAGGCGGCGTACTCCTGCCCCTACAATTGAACAAACACATAAATAAGCAAACAAACATACACGAAAAATATATCCTTATTACCTTCAAGAATGGCATTGATTGATGGGATTTACCACGCATATGCTGATGATGGCCCAGCATTACATAGGATTGTGCCTGGTGACTCGATGCGCAAGGGTGATGGGGCAGACAAACTTACCACTCCCTCACCAAAATATTAGCCCATTCCAAGCATAAACCTAGCCAAAAAAAGCCTTACCTGCCCCGCCACGCGCCCCATCGCCCCCAGCATCTCCTGCACAATCTCCCCCTGGTTGCCCCTGTTGCTCCATAGCGCAAGGGTGGCGCGAGACGATAAAAACCTCCCCGAAGCGGAACCCTTGTCTAGGGCAACCGCCAGGGACCTGGGAACGCCAGTCCCGGGGGTGGTAAAGGATCCCAGGACATCCTCTGGCATCTTATCGGTGAGCATGTGGGTGAGCGCTGAGAGGGCCTCAGCCTGCAGGGTTTGGGGTTTTAGGGCTTTACTTTCAGCAAGAGGGGGCATGTGGCTGCGGCAGGTGTGGGTGGAGTCTCAAGCTGCTGTTTGATGTTGCAGCTGAAGCTAAGCGAATTCCTCAAAATGAATGGTATTTGACTGTAATTTGCTCAGCGATGCTCATTATGCCCATGACTTGAGACATGGCAGCAGAACTACACACAGAGCACAACTACACAGTCTGAACACGAAATACCATCCATCCATGACATGGGTAATTACACCCGCTACGCACCTCGCCTGTCGACCCTCCGCTCGCCAGGCCCCGCATTGCTGCCAGGGGATTTGTGCCCCCCCCAGTGGCGGCCCCCGCGCGGCACATCTCGCTCAAAATGTCGATTTTCGTGTTCCAGTGGTGCCACCCCAGGGATGCCAGCGCCATGGCTGCGGCGTGGCGGGCTGGGGGGTTTGGAGAAAAGAGGAGGAACACCAATCGGGGCAGGCCTTGATGTTGTACCACCTGTAGGCAGAGGAGGTTTTTGTTAGGTAAGCTGGTCTAGTCAAAATGCAAAAGCATGCATGGGATTTGTCGCTCAAGGTGTTGCTTCTTGAGTGACGCATGGGGATTTGGTGTTCTCCACAAAAGCATGGGATTAATTGGGCATGCAAACTATGTGATAGGGTCACAATAAAAAGCCAGGGACACTGCTGGAAGGGTGCCCCCCTCGTCCCCCACCACACACCCACCACCATCATCACCCACCCACCTCCATGCATGCCCGCTCCCCCAGCTGCGCAACCCTCTTTAGGGCATTGGCAGCATGCCGCTGGCACTCCGGCTCACTGGGATCCGCCAAGCACCCCACCAGCAGCGCAACACCGCCACCTGTCACCAAGATAGATACCATAAATACATATGTATTGTAATTTGCTTGATCAATTAAGGCAACCATATCTCTGTTGCTCTTAAACTTTCTTACTATCAGGTAAGCTGAAGCAAAAGCAATGTGCATGAGGAAAAGGCGGCATTGGTTTTAGAGGAAGTACCACAAAGGGGTGCGTATTACCCTCACCTGCCAGCACCTCCTCCCGACAGCTGGCATCGCTCGCCAGGTCAGCGAGCTGCCACACCAGGTAGGATAATATGGACTTGTAGGCGGTGGAGGAAACGTCCTCGGAGCGCAGCCGGGCTAGGGTTTCCTGAAGGAGCGGTAGGGTAATTAAATTGGGTGTGGATGGATGTAGGGGGCAAATACGTCACTAAGGCCAGGATCTCTCGTGGAATTCCGGGAAAAAGGACCTGCTTGATCCTGGTTGTGCTATACCCTCGCAAGCCCCATAACCTAAACTCTAGGGACTTACCCTAGTCAGCGTCAGCTTGTCCGCCCCGACGGGCCGCTCCGCCGGGTTAGGGTACTGCCCAAAACCCTCCTGAGGCCCCTCCTCCCCCGCTGGAGATCCAGTCGCCCCCCCAAGTTGGGGGTACCCATACGCCCCCACTGCGTTTCCATACCCGTACCCCCCCAGAGGTTGCGTGAAGGAGCCGGTTGGGGTGTTAGGGTTTTCAAACGAGTAGGCGGTGACCCCCGAGGAAGGGGGGGCATCGTCCAGGCCCCCAGAAGGGGAGGTCGCTTCGAGGATGGTGGAGGGGTAGCGGGTGTGGTGCGCTTGGGGGGCACCTGCGGATAGGGTTTAGGGTTTTGGTTGGGGATAAGTTAGGGTTGGAAGGGTATTTAATTGGTATCAGGTGGCAAGAGCTGGGGCTGGTGGCGGGGCAGTTGTGGAGATGGGGAATTTCCTCAAGAGTTTTGGTAGCTTGTTATTTAGGGCTCGAGGGTTTGGGAGAAGCGCCTACGTCGACTCATGAGTCATTTAGTAATGACTAATAGAGGAATTTTGCCTCAGACCCTAAACCCTGAAGCCTACGCATTGCCCACAGTCAACAGCACAACCCAATTCCCCCTTCAACCATTCCCCCACCCACTCACCCGCATCGCCACCCACACCCCCATCCTCCGACCGCGCCAGGGGGGTTTGGTACGCCGAAAAGGAGGGCAGGGAGGCCTCCCTCTCCTGGGTGGCGCTGGCGCGGGTCTTGAGGCGCACAAGCTTGCGGCGCGGGGGCTCGTTGATGTTCACCTGAAAGGAGGCAAATTGGATTGAATTAAGACCTGGTGGGGTTGCAGGATCCTCTGGTAATATCCCTGAAATTACAGCAAACAGTCGTTACAGGATTTTGGTAGATGGCAGTGTGGCTTTGAAAGAAAACTGATGCATGGGTGGTGCATGCCCGCATGGCTATATTTTTGATAACATAACAACACAGCGGTGAAAAGGGCTACACATGCCAAAAGGTTAGGTTTCTTTCTTTCTTGGCACATTGGTGCATCAGTCAATACCCACCTTGTGGCGCTCCGCCCATGAATAGATGAGGCTCTTGGGGATGTAGTTGGGCACCAGCTGGGTGAAATGCAGCTCGGTGCCAGTCAGGGGGCACATATTACTCTCTAGTAACATAATTTCCCCATCTTGTAGGGTCGCTGCAAGGGTTTTGGCAATGGTTTCCTAGGGTTTGGCACCCACCTTGTGCCGCTCCGCCCACGAGTATATGAGGCTCTTCAGGATATAGTTAGGCACTAGCTGGGTAGCGTGAAGCTCGGTGCCAGTCAGGGGGCACATGTACTCACTTTGAATAGGATTTCCCACTTCTAGGGTTTTGGCCAGAAGATCCTAGGGTTTCCAAGGGTTTTGCCCCCCACCTTGTGCCGCTCCGCCCACGAGTATATGAGGCTCTTGAGGATGTAGTTAGGCACCAGCTGGGTAGAGTGAAGCTCGGTGCCAGTCAAGGGGCACATCCTACTCCCCTCCTCAAGCCATTTCTCGATGTTCTTGCGGTCGTAGGTTTGCCCTGTAATAGGAGCAACAGGCAGCAACAATGGGTTGTCACAAGTGGGATGTATCATGACAACCTTCTGCTGATGTGTCACTACCTGCAACCCAAGTGTACCGCCGCAAGGCGTACCATGAATGCATTTGTGATAGCACGTGTACTCATCTACATGATATAGATGAGTCACATGCACTCCAATTGAACAGCAAGGCCTGGCAAGGTGTTGTCAGTCAGCCATGCACATGCGGCGCCAAGCAATAATGTGGTCCAGGCACTGCCATGTCATTTTGCCAAAATGGCGGCGCCGCTGCTTGTACATCCATGTCCCTTGCTGGAATCACGAGGAACAGCCTGGGTACTGTTAATGCTCACCTGTTTCCACCAGGATCACTGGATCTGACATGAGCTCCTCACTGATTGGACAGCACAGCTCCTCAGGGGGGAGCACGTCATGGGAGTGCTTTGGGGGAACTGGGGAGGGAACAGGGGTGGGGTGCTGTTCCGGGGAGGCAAGGGGGGGGAGGGGGATGCCGGCGGAGGGGGGGGAGGGGTCGGTGGGGGGTGGGGAGTCGGGAGGGGGCGGATCGCTGCCAGCGGTCATGGTGTGGGGTGGGGGTGGGGGCTGCGGGGTGTGGGGTGGTGGGGTGTCAGGGGTGCGCGATACATGGGGAGGGGTATCGCAGTGGGGAGGGAAGTTGCGCAGGGTTTTGGAATAGGTGATGCCAAGTGGCGGTGCACAAATGCGTTCAGCTGCGCTGATGCCAGAAGTGACTGAGAGGTGTATTGTGGCGGGGACACAGTACAATGGAGGCGCTACTGAGTATGCACATAACCAACCCCAGTGGGATAGGATATCTCAAGATTGCATTGAAATGCATATAAAGCACCCCCCCACGTGGACAACTCTGAAGAGCCAAGTTTGCTATGCCACACTTGGAACTAACCAAGGAGGAGGGGTTTCTAGAAGCACGGCGCGTGAGAGGGCATGGAACGGTCCATGAAGCCCGGCATCCCAAAGTGTGGCGACGAATGCCACCACCGATGCAGGTGCCACCAAGTGACCCAACACTAGTTAGCTCAATCGCAATGGAGGCACATGCATGGTGCCTAAACTGAACGGTGCACAGTCAAGGGCGGGCGGGCGCTGTAGCTGCATGCTCCCTATGTCCTCGGCACATGCACAGCGCATATGCATGCATTGCCCAACCCAACCCACCTCCTCCCTTGCCGTCACGCCTTTAGAAGCGCTCTCACTGCGTCCACGAGCAGACAGACTGCAATTTGGTCCCTACGATGTTTCCTTAAGAGTGCCACAGCCGAAGACGGTCGGTACAAGGTTTCGTTGTCGACAACTACCGGATGCGATACGGCATGTCAAGGCAATACGAACAATCAGGGTTGCGTCGTTACCCAGTGAATACCACAGCCGGTGTGGGTTTTGATTTGTGCGTAATGAGGTGCATGTCACCTGGGTTTAGTGCCTTTGTATGTTGCACTTTTGCCACAGCTCTGGTGAAGCACTGAGCAGGTGTCCTGCACCTGACAGCTTGCCACCTGGCGGTAACGCTGACATGGCATATGCATGCATGCTTGCGTTTGTAACGACGCTGCTTTGTGAACACCACTGTCGTTACATACAATTAAGTTTGAAACAAACTTAACGAAAGCTTTCGCTAGCCTGCTGGGCTCGCAGGGTTACCACAATCAGCGTAGTAGGAAAGGGTCAGTCGGTAACATACCCCACCCCCGTACATATGCATGGAGGGGTATCGGGTGCCCCCAAAGCCACCAGCCAAGCGGCTGCAGCTGAGCGTGCAAAGCAAGAAAGCCATATGTGACCTACGGGCCTCGAACCCATGGCTCACGCAGGAGGACCTGGTGGTGCTTATCTGGCGCAGGCTGGGGCTGGACCTTGCCCGGGGTACCCTGGTGGGGGTGCTCAAGGATGCTGCCAAGTGGGAGCAGCTGGATAGGGCGCAGGTGGGTGGGTGTAGGATGCAAGCATTCCCGCCAGTTTAGCAGGATATGTTACAAGGTGAGCGCTCGCGGTTTAGCCTTGCATACAGGTGCCTTGCTCGCAGTAAGAAACATGGCCTCCAACCCTAAACCCAAAATACCCTTGTGGGGTTCCTCAAGGTCGCTGCCAAGTGGGAGCAGCCTGGATAGGGCGCAGGTGGGTGGGCGGTAACATATATAGGAAGGTTGAAAGTCAACCTTTTTGTGCTTATAGGGTGCAGGCGGGTCTGTACTGACACTGCTCATACCGTTGGTGCCCCCAGGAACTACAGTCTAACTTCTAGTATAAGCGCGTGAAACCCTACAACCCTAAACCCTCGTGGGGTTCCTCTGCCAAGTGGGAGCAGCTGGATAAGGCGCAGGTGGGTGGTGTTGCTGGTTATATGGCAAGATTTGGCAGTCAGTCTTCCAATCATACGGGTCTGTTCTGTTTCAAGCAGGGTTCCTGACATAGGTCGTACCATTGCATGCCCGCACTGACTAAATCCCCATCTCCACACCCTGCACCCTATACTCTTGTGGGGTCTCAAGGACGGAAGGTTCAGGAACTGGCCGCCTGAGAAGCTCCGCAGCGCAAAGTACCCGATAACGTACCGATACAGTACCCAGCTGGCACCGGCACTGCTCCGGCGGCGCCAGCAGTGCACTCCATAGCCCAGCCAAACCCCACGAAACCCTACCAAAACCCTACTGGACATGCCCCTAGCTGGGAGTGGCACGTGCTCCTGTGTACTAGCAGGCCAGCGCCAGCGATGCACTCCATAGCCCCACAAACCCTACCAATACCGTACCAAACCCACAAAACCCTACCAAAACCCTACCAAAACCCTAGAAACCCTGCTAGACATAACACCAGCGTGACAGTGGTTCATGCTGCCGCAGGTGACTTCAAAGAAGCTGCGCAGCGCAAAATTCCCGCAACTGGAGCAGGCTTTATTCCTGTGGTACCAGCAGGCCAGGGGTGCACCAGGGCAAGCATATTCAGCCATACCCTGTCAAACCCTACCAGACCCAACCCTTCACAAATGCAGAACGATATTATTATTTTCAGTCCAATGATTGACACACAGGTACCCTGATCTTGCACACCATGATCAGCGATTATTACATGCCCTGCAGGTGACTTCCAAGAAGCTGCGCAGCGTAAAGTACCCGCAACTAGAGCAGGCGCTGCACCTGTGGTACCAGCAGGCCAGGGGTGCAGCAGCCACCAGCAACACCCTGTCGGACGCCCGCCTGCTGGCCCAGGCACAGACCCTGGCTAAGGGTTTCCCTGACATCCCCGACGCAACAGGTGAGGCCAATCTTAACTCTCCTCAGTTTTTGCTTAGAGGGGATATGTAGAAGTGGTGGGTGGCCGTGGTATGTACCACGGTTGCCACTCGCGCAGAGAGGTGCCCTGCATTCCCCTCCAACGTTGTAATGCCAACATTTAATTTGTACTACATATACATCAGTACAAGATACATTTTGTATTATTCTAAAGTCTACTTAGTTACTTACGCAATATGATTTCTCCTGCAGAGCTTAGTGCTGGCTGGCTGCAACGCTTCAAGCAGCGCCACCACATAAGCACCGCTGCCAGGCAGGCGCATGCGCAGCATGCAGCGGGTGAGCCCAGTACCGGCGAGCCCAGCATCAGTGGTGACACAGGCGTAGGTGGCGGCACCAGGGCGCTGCCAGAGGGCTCAACCAGGCATGGGCATGTGCAGCGTACAGCTGGTGGGCCCAGTACTGGCGAGCCCAGCACCAGTGGCGGCGCTGCGGGATTGGCTGGCATCCAGGGGGTGCTTCCTCAACCGCCCCCCCGGGAGGCCAGCAACAGCGCCACCAGCCGTGCTCAGGTGCAGCCCGCGGTGGGTGTGCCCAGTGGACTGCCAGGTGGCGACCCAGGCTTAGGCGGCACCCAAGGGGTGGTGCCGGAGGGCAAC
Source organism: Heterotrichella gracilis (assembly GCA_032358255.1). Lineage (NCBI taxonomy): Eukaryota > Xanthophyceae > Tribonematales > Xanthonemataceae > Heterotrichella > Heterotrichella gracilis. Next base: position 180,186 of record JAULBX010026163.1, read on the forward strand.
GGCGTGGACCCCCCTGCTGCGCACGTGTTGGTTGCCGAGGCGTTGGAGGTAGAGACTGTGGTGGGGGTGCGGGGGGATGCGGCGGGGCAGAAGAGTGCAGAGGCTGTGGTGGGGGCTGTGGTGGGGGCAGCGGGGGTGGAGAGTGCGGAGGAGCAGGGGAGTGACAGGGATGATGATGATGGTTTGGTGTACCCCAATGACGTGCAACCCCCGGTGGTGTCCCTGGCCCAAGCGCGGTTTTGCGCTGAACAGCTGATGCAGTTTGTGCAGGGCCAGCCCCACTACCCGGTGGAGTTCCAGCACTGGATGAGTAGGATACAGGGCCAGATAGACAGCGACCTCGCCGCTAGGCTGCTGTCACAGCGAGCGCAAACCCTAAACCCTAAACCATGAACTCAAGGCGTGCGCACACCCTGCTGCACCACCCGTGGTGGCGGTGCTTGTCTGTTCCTTTGTTTGGTTGTTTGTTCTTTGGGAGTACGCGGTTTTCCAGGCCACCAGCCGATTGCAACTGCCCAACTTTATTGTAGATATGGCGTCTGTTTTGTTTTCGTTTCATGTCATTGTAGAGTGTTGCCGGGCCAGTGCTTTAGCGACAGACTATCAGTGTTACCATGTCGCTACACTCCCGCCACAACGCATGCAAACCACCCGCTCCACCGTCCTTGATCACTACGTTTACCTGATAGGGCAGTGCTTTCTTGTATGCTTGAAGTGCACGGTTTTCCAGGCCACTTAGCTGTTTGGCCTGTGCAGGACCCCACTCCACCCTCCTGGTTGTGAAGGTATCATGGGCCAGATTGGCCTCAGCACTAGACGCCCACGACGCACGCAACCGGTGGACACACTATACCCAGCTTGTACCAGTACTAAATCGGTCTAGTTAAAGAGGCCCCTCGTAGCCTACGCATGCATGTTCTTGCATGCATGCGCCGTGTGTCCGTGGGAGACAGGTGGATAGGTCACGGGCGACCAATGCTGCAATACTTACAGTTTTGTTGGTTGGTTTCGTGCTTTGTAAGAAGCTGCTAGGCCTGTGCTTTGTGTTTATGGTGTGTCACAAAAGGTTTTGAACTGCATATTGTACTACCCCTTGAAATCCACCAACACCTTTTTTTGAAGTTTGAAAATAGCCAGGTTGTCAACGCTAGGGGAAACCAGCAGTGAAGCGACCCAAGAGCGTTCAATATCCAAACTGCGAGCTATCTAAAGTGAACTTGACACACACGCCGCCTCACGTCAGTCAAGCACACCTCTCACAACACCGCGCACATTTCAGACAGACAGTGCCCCAACGAAACAGCGGTTGACTAGTCAAGATACCAGCAGCGGGAGTGCACCCATTCTGGACACGCCAACGGAGCAGGTAAACACCCTTCCGCTGGTGCGATACCTCGCAAAGGCTAGGTCCGACGTGCGGCGTTTGTAACTATATAGCTACGATGTGCGGACTCACACACTTGGCTGTGATGGGTGGGGGGGCGTGGGGCGGCGGTGGGGTACACTATTCTGAACGATAGCCTGCTGCGGATGTGCAGATACGAGGTCTTGTTTTCTGTTCCCCTCATGGGTGCATCAGTGTGCGAGGTGGGCTCTAGTGTCCAGTTGGGCGCGCATGTATGCATGCATTACCACCTGGGTTTGAAGTTGTGCACTCGTGCGAATAATAGGATTATTGTTGGCATTGCACCTCACAGCAGCCAACATCCTCATTTTTGGAAGGTGGGTATCGACAGCTTGCCCATCTTTGCGTGATTGGGTCTGGGCAGGCTCGGGGAGCCTTTCTTCAGTTGTTCACATGAGGAGAGGGTTTGATGCCATACTTGCACTGACTGGTCAATGCCTGGTCACACACGACTTAGACAGGTGCATAGCACGCGAAAATATGCAGAGGGTACACGCATGGACTCATACGCTATACATCCAGAGCCTTGTTGACAAAGGCACAGACGCCCACCCACCACCCACACACTTACCTATGGTGCCCCCCCCACACAACCCCCACCCTCCCACACACACACCTGGAGGCGCACTGCCACAGGAAAACACATGTAGGCAGAGAGGTTCAGGCACACGCACATGGGTCACCAGCGCCAATACCGTTTAAGCCGCAAACCACCACGACCATGTGCTGTAAACCCTAAACCCTAAAACCGTACAAGCTGCAAACCACCATGACCATGTGCCATAAAGCCTAAACCCTAAATCACCCCTCCCTTCTAACATCCCATCCTCCACCTCGCGCAGCGCCTGCCCCCCATGGACCACCCCTGAAACCCGGTCAGGGCACCTGACCACATAAACCCCAGCATAGGGTTTTGCTGGGCACCACCGGCAGCCATGGAGCGGGGCCCCTCCCCCTCCCCTCTCACCCGCTCCCGCCTACCCCCCCTGCTGGCCCCGGGGGGGTACACCCGCCACCTGGCGCCACACACCTTCTCACGCCGGAATCGACCCCGGGACATCCCACATTCAAACCCTCGGCCAACCACCACCGTGAGCGCACAGGCATCCAATGACACTCAGCCCACCCCCACGCCCAGTCCCCACACCGCCACCACCACCACCCCCGGGCTGGACCAGGCGGCCCGGGTGGTGTGTGGGGTGGCGCTCTCCCTGGCAGCGGTGTGGTTGTCTTCCCCTGCCCTGGCGGCTGCCGTTCAGGAGGTAGCGGCGCAACAGGTGAAACCCTAGACCGTAAAACTTAACCCTAAGCCCTAAACAGGGGCAGTGGCTGGATCTGTGTAACAAGTAGGCAAAAACCTGGATAACCCTAGAAAATACACCTGGATGTAGGGTGGGGTGGCGCTCCGCCCTTGGCAGCGGTGTGGTTGCATTCCCCTGCTGGCGGCGGTGGTATAGGAGGCTGGTGTGCAGCTGGTCTGGGGGTCTCTCGCATCGCAAACCCTATGCAAAACCCTAGGCACTAGGCTGTGATTTGTAGCGGGTGCTTCATGGCGGGGATGTGGTGCTTGGTGAGGTGCATGTTATTGAAGGCCTGGGGTTTAGGTTTACGTTGGAGGTAGTTTAGTGCCCTCCTTAGGGTTTAGGGTTTTGGGTTTTGGGTGTGTGCTTCCTGTATCGGCACAGGCGCGGTTCCACCGCAACCCTGTGCAGGGTTTCGCCTTGACCGGGGGAATGCGAGAGAGGTCTACTCCCTACCATAGCTGTGCAACTGACACCGAGCGTAACCCTCAACCAGAGCGTAATCCTAAAACCCTAAACATGACATGGAGCGTGTCCCTCGCACAGGCTCCCCCCACCGCACCCCCCGCCGCCGCACCGCCAGGGGAGGAAAGCAGCGCGCAAGCAAACGGGGAGGATACCCCCGGCCCCAGCTCCGCAGCCCCTGCAGCCTCTCAGAAGGAGGTTGTCAAGGGGGAGCAAGCCGGTGCCAAGGCAGAGGGGAAGGAAGGCGGGTTGTCCATCGGGCAGCTGCTGCACCAGTGGATCGCGCCCGCGCTGGGCGGGGAGGCTTCGCCTGGCGACAAGCCCGGGCCATTCGAAGCCTCCTCCGCCGACCACAGCAAGGCGATCGGTCCCCTCCCCTTCCGCCTCTCGGTAGCAGACTCCCCTTCCCCCGTCGCCTTCCCTGCGGCTGCTAAAGGGGAGGGTGGGGCGGGAGCGGCCCCTGCAGTGGGGGTCAAAGCCTTAGGCGAGGGTTTGGCCAAGCCAGGGGAGGACAGCGCCAAGGCAGGAGAGGTATGTAGGTTTGTGTGTACCTTGCCTGTTGCCCAAAGGGTTCACGTTCATAGGTTAGGGTTTACTGAGTGGTTAGCTGACCACCAGGCTTGATTTGCCACTCTTGCCATCTGAGCAAATAATATAAATGGCCCCTACATCCTCGATAGGTGCGCATCACATGGGGCACATGCAGGGGCTTGGATTTAGGGTTTAGGGTTCAAAATGATGCGTGGAGTAGCAATATGCTATGAGCAAGGCTGCATTCTCATGCCGCGCCATTGAAACACCCAACCCATTCGCTCCCCTTTCCGCTCCCTGTAGGCCGATGCCTCGCCCGAGGGTGGCGCGGTGGATGCCCAGGCGCAGCAGCGGGCCACGCTCGAGGCTCGCAAGCAGTTTGAGCAAGCCGAATTACCTGCCTAAACCCCCAAACCCTAGGTTTAAAACCCTACTGGCATGAAGAGCCTGGATTCCCAAGCCGCGCCAATGCACCACCCAGCCCATTCACCCCCCATTCCACTTCTTGTAGGGCGCTCCCGCAGATGAGGCGGAGGGTGGCGCGGTGGATGTCCAGGCGCAGCAGCGGGCCACTCTTGAGGCTCGGAAACAGTTTGAGCAGGCTGAGCTGGCAGCTCTGAGGCGGCAGCGGATGGAGCTTGAGGCCAGGAGCAGGGAGCAGCAAGCGGGTGAGGGGGTGCATGACAATATGTTATATGTAACTAGATTGTGCACAATAGTATAATGCTTGCCAAGGAGAAAATTGACAATAGATGAGAGGCGAGGCTTAGTAGCAGACTGGTCCACTAAACTGCTTATTTTAATGCAATGCAGCGGTGAAGCTGAACAATCACATGCGGAACCACATGTGCAGTGCCATCTATGCCCGAGTCAGCCTGCATTCACCACTAGGGCCACATGCCATGCAATCTGAATTCTCAGATGCCGCCCCCATTCCTGCTCTATATATGTCAGGCATTGCCTTTGCTTACTGTTGTAACCGATTCCCACTTTCAACCAGGTTTGAAAAAGCAGCAGGAGGTGGCTGCGCAGCCACAGCAGCAGCCGGAAGCAAATGGTGGCAAGCAGGTGCTTGACAAGGAGGCATTGGAGCAGGCTGCTGGCAGGAAGAGGCTGGAAGAGCTTGCTGCTGCCCAGAAGCAAGAGGACGAGGCTGCTGCTAGGAAGGCGCAACAGGAGGAGATTGCTGCCAGGAAGGCTCAGGAGGAGGAGGTTGCTGCTGCTAAGCGAAAGGCAGAGGAGGAGGCTGCAGCCAAGGTCAGGCAGGAGGAGGAGCTTGCAGCCAAGAAGAAGGCAGAGGAGATTGCGGCTCAGAAGAAGGCAGAGGAGGAGGTTGCTGCTAAAAAGAAGGCTGAGGAGGAGGCAGCTGCAGCAAAGAAGGCTGAGGAGGAGCGGATTGCAGCTCAGAAGAAGGCAGAGGAGGAGAGGATTGCTGCTCAGAAGAAGCAAGAGGAGGTTGCTGCTCAGAAGAAGGCAGAGGAGGCAGCAGCAGCCAAGAAGGCTGAGGAGGAGCGGATTGCTGCTCAGAAGAAGGCAGAGGAGGAGAGGATTACCGCTCAGAAGAAGCAAGAGGAGATTGCAGCTAAGAAGAAGGCAGAGGAGGCAGCAGCAGCCAAGAGAGCCGAGGAGGAGAGGATAGCTGCTCAGAAGAAGGCTGAGGAGGTCGCAGCCAAGAAGAAGGCAGAGGAGGAGGCAGCAGCAGCAAAGAGGGCTGAGGAGGAGCGGGTTGCTGCTCAGAAGAAGGCAGAGGAGGAGGCAGTGGCAGCCAAGAAGAAGCAAGAGCAGGAGCTTGCTGACAAGAAGGCTGAGGAGGAGAGGGTTGCTGCTCAGAAGAAGGCAGAGGAGAAGAGGATTGCTGCTGAGAAGAAGGCAGAGGAGGAAGCAGCCGCAGCCAAGAAGGCTCAGGAGGAGATTGCTGCCAAGAAGAAGGCGGAGGAGATTGCAGCGCAGAAGAAAGCAGAGGAGGAAGCAGCAGCGGCCAAGCGGCAGCAAGAGCAGGAGCTTGCTGCTAAGCGGGCTGAGGAGGAGAAGATCGCAGCTCAGAAGAAGGCCGAGGAGGAGAGGATTGCAGCTGAGAAGAAGGCAGAGGAGGAGAAGATCGCTGCTCAGAAGAAGGCAGAGGAGGAGGCAATAGCCAAGAAGGCTCAGGAAGAGCTTGCGTCGAGACAGAAGCAGGAGCAGGAGGTATGTGCGCTAGTAATTTAACTGCATTTGCAGTGGTGCGGCCAAATGGGCAGTCAGCCTTGAAACCAGCAAGCGCATTGTATGCTATCCGCCGTTCAATGTTGCTTGTTTACCACAGAAATTACATGAATTAGGGCGATGGCGTGCACTACGCTGCACTACACATGTGCACCTTGACCACCTCTGACTGAGATCTGCACTAGCCCCATTTTGTGTTGATGTACACAACCATTACACAGCTACATCAATAAAGTCAAGTGAAAAATAATTAATGTTATGGTCTTTGCATCAAGCAGGGGTTTGCAGCAGAGTTACAGAATTTGGTGCGTGCTTCACAACCTTACAACAAAATCTACGACGTAATCAATCAACAATAGGAAAAAGTGAGACATCCTGTGTTTTGCTTCAAGCAGGAGATTGCAGCCAAGCAGCGCGCTGAGGCCGAGGCTGCAATCAAGTAGAAATTGATCATTACAGAAAGTGATGAAGTGGAAATAAATAGGGATATTTGATTAACACTGTGTTTTGCTTGAAGCAAGAGATTGCAGCCAAGCAGCGGGCTGAGGCCGAGGCTGCAACAGAATCCCCAAAATATGCCGCAAAATAATCAAGTCGAAATTAATCAAATAGAAGTTAAACAAGCAGAAATATATAAGTAGAAATATGTAACATTATGCGTTTGCATCATGCAGGAGATTGCGGCCAAGCAGCAGGCGGAGGCCGAGGCTGCAGCCAAGCAGCAAGCAGAGGCCAAGCTCGCTGCTCAGGCGGAGCGGGAAGCACTGGAGGCCAGGAGGCTCCAAGAGGAGGCTGCCGCCGCTGAGCGGGAGGCGGTGGAGGCCCAGGCCAAGCTGGAGGCGGAGCAAGAAGCAGCGCGCATGCAGGAGGTAGGGGTGAGCACTCGCCACTGCGTGACATGTGTTTGAAGTGCATTTTCCACTGGTTATGGATTGCGCTGCATCAACGGCCAAATCTTCTCCTGGCGAATAATGTACCCCCACAATAAAGCCAGTTTTCATGGACTCCGAATATGATTGTTCTTACATTCCCTTCAGGAGGCTGGAAAGACTTTGCAATGGGAAGTTTATAATGTCTTTACTTATTGATGCATTTCCCTGCAGGAGGCTGCTGCCGCCAAGGCCGCCGCTGAAGCCAAGCGGGCAGCGCAGGAGGAAGAGAATAGGATGAAGGAGGAGGAGGAGGCCCGTGTGCGTGCACAGACAGAGGCTGCTGAGAGGGCGATGGCGGAGGCTGCCGCTGCTGCGAAATTGGTAGGGTAATTCATAAACCCTAAACCCTGCATAGGATTGCCAGCGGGGCCAGCCAGCGGGCAATACGTGTAGAGGAATTTAATATGTTGATTGCACAAGCCATATGCTAGTAGGATGAAAGTTGCCAGGTCAGGAGTGCATAGGTTGGGGCGGCTGAGATGGTGATGGCTGCGGTGAAGTTGGAAGGGTAATCTACAAACCATACATCTTGAGACTGCTGCTGCCAAACTTTCTAGACGCAGCTAGTGGGCAATGCATGTAGAGAAATGTGACCCTGTGGATTGCACAAGCCATTAGAAATGGAGGCTGCCTGGGCGCTAGTGCATAGGTGGAGGCGACTGAGAGGGCGATGGCTGAGGCTGCAGCTGCCGCAAAACTGATCAAGGTGTTGAAATACTGCCGCTCCTTCCATATCGGAGCTTCAATCAATCATGTTGAACTGTGCTTGCAAAATTCTATATGGTTTAGGGTTTAGGGTTTCTGGACAGGTTAAAAGTCCTCGAGCGTATGTGGGCGGTTGTGTGCTGCACTGGGCACAGGTTGGCGATGAACCCCGGCCTAAACCCTTCTCGCCCCCGTTCCTCCCTCTGCAGCGCGACGCCCAGTTCCAGAAGGAGCTGCAGGAGACCTCTGTCCAGGTGGACCAGGCCCTGGTGGCAATCACCGAGCTGCAGACCGCGCTGCTTGATGCCAGTGAGAAGCTGCCGCGCGTGGCGGTGCTGAGCAATGAGCTGGCGGCCGCACAGGTAGGGAAAATACCGGGAAATAAAGGGTCATTGTTTATTGTCTTTTGTGTGAAATATTAATATGTAGTGGATCGCGCTGTTTAATGAGCAGTTAGGATTAAATGGTGACTTTCTCTATATCTATATCTGTCATTTGGTTTTTGTTGTTTGGATAAATTGTTTATATTTGTGTTGCTGTCCAGGGCGCGCTGGAGGAGCAGTCGGGATTGCTGCGGGCGGAGCTGGGGGCAGGGACAGGGCCTGGGGATGGGGAGGAGTACCAGCGCGCGCAAGAAAAGCTGATGACCGCACAGCGAAAGGTGGGTGCAGGGTTCGAGGGCTAGCTGTCATCCAAACCCTGCCCATCAACCCAGGGCAGTTGACCTCCGGGGGTGCGCTGTGGGTAAATCCACCGTCAAACCCTAACAAAACACCCTCAAAGGTATCCTAAAACCCCCCAGAGTTTGCACAAGATTACAAGATTCCCTTGAAAACCCTACTGCAGTGTCCGCCATCACCCAGCAGCTTGGAGGCCCTGTGGTCCAGCACCAGGGTGGACTTCTATAACCCTAATTAAACCCCTAACCCCAACAAATCTCTTAACCCTATTGCAGGTTTCCGACATCACCCAGCAGCTGGAGGCCCTGTGGTCCGGCACCAAGGTGGACACGCAAAACCCTTATAAAAGCCCTAAACCCAAATCCCCTGCCAAAACCCTGCCAAAACCCTACCGCAGGTGTCCGACATCACCCGGCAGCTGGAGGCCCTGTGGTCAGGCACCAGTGTGGAGTCTGAAAACCCTGATATAATTCTAACAAAACCCTGCCAAAACCCTATCGCAGGTCTCCGACATCACCCGGCAGCTGGAGGACCTGTGGTCAGGCACCAAGGTGGATATCCGCAACCTGACCAGCGCGGGGGCGCTGTCCGTGAAGCAGGGCGAGATCCTTGCGGCCCAGCAGCGCCTGGCGGTGTTGCGCCAGAACCTGCAGCGCACGGAAAGCGAGCTGGCGGCGGCAAAGGGGGACAAGTCACGGTGAGTGAACAAAACCGCTGCGTTTCTGGGGGATGGGAACTCTCTCACTGGTGCTCCCCTCCCTTTACAAAACCCTAGACCAAACCAAACCCTAGGTCCTTGTGGCCCAGCAGCGCCTGGCGACTGCTGGCGCCAGAAATTGTTTCACCGCTTGCAAAACATAAGCAGTAGCTCGACAGCCCAGTGGACCCATGTAAGCAACAGCAGATTATAGTTTGAAAGGAACTAAAACAGCGCGGAGGGCTCCACTTCAAGATTAGCTTACGCACTCCCCTGTGTGCGCTCAGGCTCGAGAACTTTGACCGGGTGAGTCGCCAGCTGGCGTCTGCCCGTGGCGAGCTGGGCGCAGGTCAGGCTCAGATCAAGGGCCTGCAGGCGATGCTCAAGAAAAACGACGAGGTAGGAACCTAGCGCAGGTTTTTTCCTTGAGCCTAACCACACACATTGTGGGCACCATCCACACATTTGTTTTCACTAGGAGTGGAATGGCGACCACATGCGCCATCTGCACGGCGACACCTGGCGAGTCCTGCACCAACCATGCACTGACAAGTGGCACTCCCCCTCTTGGCTGCAGAGCTCCCGCCAGATGGAGGTGCTTGTGGGGGGTGGGGCGCTGGTGGCTGGTGCTGTGCTGGGGGGCGCGGTGGCGTGGGCGCTGGCGCCAAAGGTGGGTGTGGGTGGTGGGGTGGGGATGTGGGTGGGGGTTGGGGGGGGTAAAAAGCAAGGGAACCATCTCAAACGTGGGGGAATCCAGCAATTATGTGCTTGTAAGCGCTGTTGTTCGCAAGGCCAGCCGTGCCTTTTACTGCGCGTCATCGCGTCGGCATTCCTGCCCTGGATTGTACGTAACTTGTAACCACCTTTGGAATGGTGGGTTGAGGGTAATGGTAATGACCATTGTGACTGTAGTGATATATCACTTGTGATTGTGGTGAAGGTAACCTGCGCTGAGTTGTGATGGCCCTTGTACCAAGGAACAGTATAATGGACTGTCCTTGTCATCATCATTGTAATTACCATGATAAATGGTCAATTAATTATCCATCATCATTAATGGTGATGGCCATTTTGATTTATTGATCATTTCATTGTGACTGTGGTCGCGCAAGACCAGCAAAGCCCTTGAGGTCAGCCAAGAGGGGAAGCTGGGCCTATACTCCAATAGCACGACGGCATCTTTGTAATTTGTAACTGCAGTAATACAGGTGCAGTAAAGAATATAACTGTAATGATAATAACTTCAATATGGTAATGGTATTGAACTTGTTCAATGCCCATTGAGATCCAACTGATCAATCATACATACATAGTCTTGTAAATCTTGTAATAAGTGGTATGTTTTATTGCGGTGCAGCTATCGAAGGAGACCAGCGCAATCCTGGCAGTCAACCGCGAAGAGATGGAGGACCTCAACTCTCAGCTGGACGAGGCCAAGGGGGGAGCCAAGAAGGCGTCACGGGAGCTGCAGGCCGCCAAGGAGGTCAACACCCAGCTGGCTATGGAGATGGAGGAGGCACAGCAGGTAAAAAATGAATCTAATAAACGAATATACTGCACAAATGAACGGCAACGTATAGAGTTGGTAAAATTGTTCTTGTTAAAAATGCAGTAGCGAATGCCAGAATTAAACGCAAACCTTTACAATCGGCGAAATGCATTGTGTGAGTTTCGGGCCGCCAAGGAGTAGAATTGCGCAGCTGCCAATGACAATGGAGGACGCGCAGCTGGTGCATAGGAAACGTAAGTTTGAACACAAACAATCCCAAAGGAACTTAGAAACTCCTTCTGATGTCGCAGGCGCGCGACTCGCTGGCTGCCAAGCTGAGTGGCAGCGAGCGCCAGGCAGCGGAGTTGAAGCGCCAGGTGGCGGGCGTGGAGGCTGCGCTGCGGGAGGCAAAGGAGAGGGGTGAGGAGGTGGAGGGGAAGGGGGAGGCGCTCAAGGTGGGGATCCGGGTGGAGGGGAGGGGATGCTGGGGGGGAGGGGCGGTATCACGTGTGTGGGCGTGTGTGGGGGGGCAAAATAGTCAGTTGGCTTTGGTTGTGTTGGACTTCACGCTGGAAAGCCCTATGCAGCATTCGCTTTCCTCCCCTTCACATTGTAGCACGCACCCTTGTGACACGCCCTGGTTTCCTCCCCTTTTAGGCCGACCTCAAGGCCGCCACCTCCCTTGCGGAGGAGCAGCGCGCCCGCCTTGAATCTGAGGTCCAAGCCCGCCAGATCACCGATGACAAGCTGAACGCCATGGAGGAGGCGCAGCTGCAGCTGCAGGTGGGCAGACCCTAGTGTAGGGTGTAGGGTTTATATCCCTAATGTAGGGTTTAGCTGCAAACCTGGAGTCGTATGGCTTAGCCCGCCAGGTGGCGGATGACAAGCTGAACGCGATGGAGGAGGCGCAGCTGCAGCTGCAGGTGGGGAGATTTAAACCCTCTTTGAACCCTAAACATGGTTTGCCGCAAAGGTTCAAAACCCTGGGTCTTTGGTCCTAGTCTGTGGGTGTGAAAGGCCCTGTCTCTAGGGCTGGTGAGGGCCAGAAAACCCTAATAGCCTCTGTCATTCAATCCGAGGTCCAAGTCTGCAGTGATCACTGACAAGCTGACAAGAGGAGGCGCAGCTGCAGCTGCAGGTGGGAAAACCCTAGTGTAGGGTTTAGGCGCAAGAATGGAGGCATATGGCTTAGGTCATCGATAACAAGCTGAATGCAATGACGTGGGGAATACCCTGAATTTCATCATTGACCCCACCACCCTCACTATCCCGCAGGCTGACATGGACCAGGCTACCAGTGAGATGCAGCGCCTGGAGGCAAGCCTGGGCGATGCAAGGGCCACGGTGGCGCAGCTGTCTGCCTCGCTGGCACTGGCCGAGGAGGATAAAGTGAAGAGCGAGGGGGAGATGGGGATAGAGGTGAGGATAGAGGGAGGAGTGGCGGTTGGTTGAAAATTTGGTTATTTTGCGGGGGTGTTGGAGGGTTTGATTGGGGTGAAGTTGGGTTTTTCTTTGGCAGCGCAGCTGCGTGTGGATGAGGCATTGAAGCAACGAGGGGGCGCTGCTGGACGCTTATGGCAGCACACAAAACCCTTCAGCTCTGACCCTTGAAACTCTGAACCCTAACCTAAAACCCTACACCCTGCAGGTGCGCCGATTGAGTGCCGAGGTTGAGATCTACCAGCAGGAGGTGGCCGATGTTGAGGCCCTGCTTGAGGCTGAAAACATGGCCTCAAGGGAGGAGAAGCGGGCGCTGAAGATAGCCATGGAGGAGGCGCGCAAGGGGCAAACAGAGGCGGAGGCGAGGTGGGTGGGGTGGGGATGGTGTGGGGATGTAATGGTGGAGGGCACTAAAATAAAATAATACGTGCCACTTTTGATCTAATCTTGAAAAGCTTTATTCTCCCCTCCAGACAATGCGCATTTGACCGAGACGGCAGCTGGCGGTTGCACGTGCTTTCTGCTAATACAAACCATTATCTCTAAATTTGCCCGGTCGGCTTGAGATTACCCATCAAACCAGCCGGTGTAAGTCCATGTATACCATTCATTACCCACCCATATTGCTGTTCTCCCCCTCTTCCCCTTACATACAATTTTTTCGCCCCTCCAGGCTGGCCGAAATGCAGGCCAAACTGGACATGGCCCACCAGGGCACCCAGGATCTGGAGCAAGACCTGAGGCTCCAGCTGGCAATTACCTATCAAAACAAGCCCGTTCAACTCCACTTGTACATTCGCTTTCCCCATTCATTACTGTTGCCTTATTCCCTCTTTACCTTACACAAATCATCCTCCCTCCCAGGCTGGCCGAAATGCAAGCCAAGCTTGACATGGCCCACCAGGGCACCCAGGATCTGGAGCAAGACCTGAGGCTCCAGCTGGCAGCCGCACAGGCAGCGGAGGAAGGGGTGCGGGAGGAGCTGGGGAGGGCATCGGCACAGCTGGAACAGCGCGCGGCGGAGGCGGCACAGGCGAAACAGGCCGCGGAGGGGGCGAGGCGGGAGATGGAGAGGGAGGTGGCACAAGCGAAACAGCGCGAGGAGGAAGCAAGGGGGGAGATGGAGCGGGAGGTGGCACAGGCGGAACAGCGCGCAGTGGAGGCAAGGGAGGAGTTGGAGAGGGAGGTGGCACAGCTGAAACAGCGTTCGGCGCAGGCGCAGGCGGTGGAGGAGGGGCTGCGGGGAGAGCTAGGGAGGGCGGTGGAGGAGGCTGCGGGGTGGGAGGCGCGGGTGGCGGAGGTGGAGAGGGAGGCGCAGGATGCAGAGGAGAAGCTGCGGGCAGGTGGGTGGGTGGGGTGTGGGGTGGTTGAACGTGAGCCTTGATGAGGGTTTGGGTCGGGTTTGTAGGGTTTTGGAGGTGGGGAGCTGCAGAGGGAGGTACAGGGTGCGGAAGAGAATCTGCTGGCAGGTGGGTGGGTGGCGGGTGGGTGGGTGGGGTAGGGAGAATTAATCTTGGGTTGACGTGTACTGAACACCCATGTGCCCTGCAGCAGCTGCCTTGGAAGCCGAGCTAGTATGCAAGCGTTTAAACCCTCTACTTTGAAAAGCATAAAACCCTCAACTCTATACCCCGTATACCCCGACACCCTCAACCCATGTATTCGGCAGCGAGGCCGAGTTGGTGGGCCTGGTGGCATTTGCAAACCCTGAACAATGCTACCCCCGCAAAACCCCAAAAACTCTAAACCTTGTGCCATAGATTCCCATCTACCATTCCCATTCACCTCTACACTGGAAACCTCCCTCGATACCCCCGTGATCCCCTAGCAATTGCAACGCTACTCCCTTAACCCATGCACCCCGCAGCCGCTGCCTTGGAAGCTGATGTATTGCGAGAGGGGTCCCGTGCGCACCCTAAGCGTTGTATCTCCAAAACCCTAACCTTGAGTACCTCTAAAACCCTAAATACCCCTGCTCAATATGCTCCCAGAACCCTTTCAAGGGTAGTGAAATACCCTTACCCCATGCGCCCCGCAGCTGCTGCCCTAGAGGCCGATCTGGTGCGCCAGGTGGCGGACGCGCAAGCAGCGCAGCAGCAGGCACTGGAGGCTGCAGAACAGCAGGCAGTGGAGGCGGCACAGGCGAAACAGAGGGCGCAGGAGGAATACGCGCAGCTGAAACAGCGTCTGGCAGAGGCGGAACAGCAAGCAGGGGAGGTCGGGGAGCAGCAGGCGGCGGAGGTGGCACAGCTGAAACAGCGTGCAGAGGAGGCCGCACAGCTAAAACAGCGCCTCGCAGAGACGGAACAGCAGGCATTGGAGGCAGGGGAGCAGCATGCGGCGGAGGTGGCACAGCTGAAACAGCGTGTCGAGGCCGCCGAGCAGCAGGCAGTGGAGGCAAGGGGGGAGTTGGAGAGGGAGGCGGCACAGCTAAAACAGCGTGCGGAGGAGGCAGCACAGCTGAAACAGCGCCTGGCGGCGGCGGAGCAGCAGGCGGTGGAGGTGGCACAACAGGCAGAGGAGGCAAAGGGGGTTGTGGCACAGCTGAAACAGCAACTGGAGATCGCGAAACAGCAGGCAGTGGAGGCCGCGCAAGGGGGCGATGCGGCAAAGGGGGATATTGAGAAGGAGGTGGCACAGCTGAAACAGCGCCTATCAGATGCGGAGCGGCAGGCAGCGGAGGCGGTACAACAGGTGGAGGAGGCAAGGGGGGAAATGGGCAAGGGGGTGGAGGGGATGCGGCAGAAACTGGCAGAGGCGGAACAGCGCGCGGCGGAGGCGGAACAGGTGAAGCAGCGTGCGGAGGAGGCGGAACAGCAGCAGGCGGCGGAGGTGGCACAGCTGAAACAGCGCCTGCAAACAGCGCAGGAGCAGGCAGCGGAGGCGGCACGGCAGGTAGAGGCGGCAAAGGAGGAAATGGAGAGGAAGGTGGAGGGGATGCTTTCGGTGGTGCGGGAGGAGGCGGAGGGATTGCGGCGCCAGGTGGGTGGGGGTTCTGAGGGGCGGAGGGGGGGGGGGGGGGCGGGTGGTGCATGATGGGGCTTCAGTGGGGGTTGCTGTGGTGTGTTTGTGAGGGAGGAAGTTAGGGTGTAGGTTTAGCATGCTGGTATGTTTGTGTGGAGATTCCAAGGGAGTTGAAGTTGGTTGCAAGTATAGTACAATGTTTCTGTGGTATAGAGGCCGGGGGCCTGCCATGTTGAATGGTGTAAGTAAGTAATAAATTGATTTTGCTAGATGAGATTAAATGGTTGAGTGATACGGGAGCTTCATTTAACCATTGCAATGCTTTGCCACATGTGGATCATTTAGCATTAGGGTCAAGTTTTCATTGGGCATGTAGCTTAAGACACCCTGCTGTCCACCTGTGCCAGGTGGAAGAGGAGCAAGCTAAAGGGGAGGAACTGTCCCAGGCCATCAAGGAGCTGCGCACTGTGGCGGAGAGGGAGGGGGCGGAGGTGCTGCAAAAGGTGTGGGCCACATGTGCATATCTGGGGATACTTCTTTTACATCACTGAATTGAAAATGCACGCACTTACATGTGCAGAACTGGGGGGGCAGAAATGGATGCGCAAATGGGGAATGTGTATGAAATTGCATTTCATTGCATTGCAGTCAACCTCTTATACATGCGGCGCCAGGCAGACTATTCGAAATGCATTTATTGGACCCCAGAAACCCTAAGAAAACCCTCCAAAGCGCTCCTTTGCGATTAATATCCTAATTCACCTGCCAGGTGGCGGAGCTGCGTGGCGAGCTGGAGAGGGCACAGCGAGGGGCAGAGGATGCAAAGTCCTTCCCCCAGCGTGTGCAGGCGGCTGAGGCGACGGCTGCCACTGCCCGGAGGGAGCTGCTGGAGGCCCGACAGGTGGGTTTGGAAATAAAAGTAGTGTGATTATATTCGTATTTTGTCTGAACAATGATTGGGAGGATGCGGCTGGAAGCCACACAGATAGGGTTCAAAATCAAATCCATCTAACTATATTGGTTTGTTGTTAATGTAATTTTTTACGCCATCATTGGGATTATTGTTTGTTGTAGATGTATTTGTTTGTGTACTTTGTCTTCCCGCCGTTGTGGGAGCTGCTGGAGGCCCGCTCGCCTAGGCAAGGGTGGGATTCAATTCGTTTTTCCTCCTCAATCTTCCTCCCCTGGCACCCAGACTTGGGCCCTGCGGCAGAGCGAGATCGAGCGCAGCATGCGGGAGCAGGAGGATGCGCTGGTGGAAGCCGCAAGGGAAGTCACCAAGCTAAAGGTACGGTAATTTGGTGGTATGAAATAAGTTCAGCATGGTTTTTGGCCACCAATCTGGGGTTTTTTCGGTCAGACAGCGACAGGTACTCCTCCTGCTTGTGTAGGGGAGAGATAATTTCTTACATGCGATCTAGCGATACAGCCCGATTAAGCAGTCAGTCCTGCATGCCTTGCGCCAACCAGCCCTGTCCTATCACTGTTTAGGGTTTAGGGTTTAGGCAGTCAGTCCTGCATGCCTTGCGCCAACCAGGCCTGTCCTATCACCAGGCCTTGTACCATCTCTGCACTAGCGGTGTCAACGCATTAAAGAGAAAGAATTGAATCTGTTCTATTTCATTGATCCTGTGAATTCATTTTGGGTTTCTCTCCGTGTACCCTCTGGTCAGTTAAGCCTTGGCTCTAGGACTGGGGTGAGGCATACCCAGACATGCTAACCTGGCGTCAAAGCTGAAAAGCAAATACTTACTTACTTACTTACTTACCCTCTGGTCACAAGCTGAAGGTAATTCCATGTCCTGCAAAGAGATGGGAGTTTGCCTACTGCTTGCTCTAAACCTACCCTTATCCAGGGTCTTGTTACAATACACCCTGCAGGCTGACCTTCAAGCCGGGGTTTTGCAAAACCCTAAACCCTATGCATTGAACCCATGACCCCTCACCTCGCATGCGCCACTACCTTACCCTAAGCTAGGGGTTTATGCGCCCACCCCTGCAGGCTGACCTTCGAATTGCACAGGAGAGCCAGCAGGCACTGGAGGTGGTGGCGCAAGAACCGACAAATGGCGCCGGAAAGGTAAACAAAACCCTAAACCCTAGGGCATATGGGTACCCTCCACCCCAGCACAGACCCTACCAGCCCTCCATGCATGGAAGGGGGATGAAATGCATATGCCAGGGTTCAAAAAGTGGTGACACTATCAAGTGGGAGCGGGATACCAAAATACCCACCTCCCCACCTCCCCACCTCCCCACCTCCCCACCTTCACCTCCACCCCCCAGCAGCCACCCCGGGTTTCTGTATCTGCCCTTCCGGCACCCTCAAATTGCTGCTAGAGAGGAGCTTGAGGGTTTGAAGTGGCTGAAGCACAGCGCAGGGCAGCTCTGCTCCCCCCCTCCCCTGTTCCCCATCAACACCCCTCCGCTCACACAGCTATTCACCCCCTTATAACCGCCCCCTCCCCCCCCTCCTTTTCCCTCCCCAGGCCCCTGCTCAGGGTTCTTCCCTGGAGCGGGATCTGCGGGTGGAGGTGGCTGAGGCGCAGCGCAGGGCAGCCTACTTTGAACAGCTAGCTGCGAGATCAGGCAAGGATGTTGAGACAAACAGGAGGGCGGTGCTGGGCCTACAGGTGGGTGGTGGGGAAATACTTGAGAGTTCTTGCATGGAGCCCTAGTGTAATGTGGGTGGATGGTGTGAAAACCCTAGTGTAGGGTGTGTGGGGTGCGCTTGTTCCTCTCCCTTGTCCAATGTGGCTGTTCAGGGACAGAAAGCGCAGTTTTCTCTATTTTCCCTTGCCCTTTCCATTGCATTATCGTGTTTTCTCTTCCCTTGTGCAGGCGGCTGCTGACGAGGCGGCCAGTCGCAGCAGGCAGCTACAGGAGGCGCTGGCAAAGGCGCAGGTGAGAAAAAACCCTAGAGTAGGGTAATGGGAGGGTTGTGGGAGGTGGGATGGTTGTCGGCATGCTGGAGGTCTGTGCAGTAAGGCACAGGCGACGAAAACCCTGAATTAGGGTTGTGGGAAGGGTTTTTGGAGTGGGGATCTGATGCGAGCAAAGGTGGTTGAAAGTCAGTGGCTGGACCCAATTGCAACCCTACAAACCCTAATGGCGCCTGCCACCACTCGCAGAAGCCAAGTACAAGCCACAAAGTGGTCGAAGTGTCCTGATTGAAACCCTAATGACACCCTAATAAAACATGTAGTAAGACTGCAGTGAATTCAGCACATTACCCCCTCAACTTTCCGCAAGGTGGTCACAACACCCTAACGGAAACCCTGTTGAACCCTACTGTAACCCTTCCAAAACCCTACTTGCAGGCTGACCTGGCAGAGGCGCGCAAGCAGGCCCTGACCAAGTGGTCACAACACGCTAACCGAAACCCTTCCAAAACCCTACTTGGAGGCTGACCTGGCAGAGGCGCGCAAGCAGGCCCTGGCCAAGTGGTCACAACACGCTAACCGAAACCCTGCTGAAACCCTACTTGCAGGCTGACCTGGCAGAGGCGCGCAAGCAGGCCCTGGCCGAGAGCCGCAAGGTGGTTAGCCTGAAGGGGGAGCTGGAGGGGGTGTCAAGGGAGGTGGAGGCAATTGGTCAGAGGGAGGCTAACCTGGTGGCGGGGGCGCAGGAGGTAAGGGAAGATGCATTTGGGCTTTGGTAACCGCTTGGTATGTTTTGACTGGTTGTAAATGGATTTGACTGGTGTCAATTAGGGTGGGTTGAAGTGATTGGGGAGTTTTGTGTTAGTGGATTGGTGGTGGACGGGGTGCCAAGGGAGGTTGAGAAAACTGGTCAAAGGGAGCTCAACTTAGTGGCAGGGGCGCAGGAGGTGTGTCGGTGGGTGAGGGAATAGGGGTGTGGTTAGAAAGGGATCGGCGTCGTTCCTTGCAAAAAGCTTGGCCCTTCAAAAAGGTCGGCCCTCCCCTGCACCAGCATTTTTTGCAGATACCTAAGACCCTAGACCCTAAGCAGCCAACAGAAACCCCGAGAGAAAACCCTAAAAATGCCCCTTTCTCCCACAGACCTCCGAGTTCCTGCAAGCCGAGCTCCAGACCACCCGCGCGCAACTAGAGGAAGCCCTTTCCGCCATCAAGGGACTGTCGGAATCCCTGGCGGATACCGCCGCCAAGCTGCCCCGCATATCACAGCTTCAAGCCGAGCTGGCACAGGCTCAAAAGGCTCTGGAGGTGGCCCAAGCGGGGGGTCCCAGGGGAAAGAAGGGGGGCAAGGGGGAGGGGGAGAGGCTGGCGGTGGCGCAGGAGCAGGTGGGTGGGGGGGGTGGGGGGGCTGATTATTTGAGTGAGAATTGCGCGATCGCTTGAAGGCTTCCCAGACACGTGTGGTCATCTGTTGCCAAAGCAAGTGCTGGTCTTAGCGTGAGGAGAGGTTTGTTGGACTGGCCTGCACCCTAGGGGAGGGTTTGTGTGCTACAGGGTCAACCTAGCGGACCCTAGCACGATGCGTCTGCACATGCCCCACACCTTCTTTCTGAATCAGCCCGATGCCCTAAACAACCCTTCAAGTACTCCGCTCAGGTTGCCCAAACCCCTAAACCCTAAATCCTGCTTTTTCAGGTGGCTCGACTCTCCCGTGAGCTTGACGCTATCAGGACTTCCACCCAGGATGACATCAAGACCCTGGCAGAGGATTTGAGCAGCAAAAAGGGTGCGTGGCTAGGGTTGTGTGTAGGATTCTGTGTAGGGTTTAGGGTATGGGTGAGGGTTTAGACGACATCAAGAACCTGGCCAGAGGACCTGCGCAGCACAAAGGGTGTGTGGCTAGGGTTTGGGGTAGGGTTTTGAGCAGGGTTTTGCAAGGGTTGAACATAAGTTGTGTTGCCCAGTACCACTGACAATCCCTGGGGATCCGTAAATGTATCCCCAATCTACAATCGCTCACTAGGCCAAGGGCCCGTCCTCAATCACTGCACCCCCTATTCCCTCACTACAGTCTTTGGCTGCCCCCCCCCCCCTCCTATACACACAAACAGTGACATAACCCTTACCCCGCACCCCCCACTCCCCCAGCCGAGCTACTCTCCGCCCGCACCGAGCTCGAGGCCATGCAGCAGCAGCTGGGGAGGCACGAGGCGGACCTAGAGAGGGTAGCGCAGGCGGCAGGTGGGTGGTGGGGGTGACATGGCAAGGGGAAGGGGCCAGAGGAATGTAGACTTGTCAAAAGGGGTGGTGGGTGAGGGGAGCAGGTGGGGGATGGGGTGGAGGGGGTGGAAGGATCGATGGCTTTGAGGTGGGTGGTGGGGGCCATGCAGCAGCAGCTGGGGAGGCACGAGGCTGACCTTGAGAGGGTAGCACAGGCGGCAGGTGGGTGATGGGGGTGTTTCGGGGTGGCTGAAATGTTTGACCAGCAACAGCATGCCACGCAGCTGTGCCAGGTCCAGCCCATTTCAGACAGTGTTTAGCATATGTACAAGCCAAGTCAGGATGTGATGTGGGGAGTGGCATGAGGCTCGGGGAAAATCTGGCGAGGGGGACGCAGGCGTGGGTGGAAGGTTCTGTTCATGAATAAGTAGATAATATAGAACAATTAAAGATGACAGTCGCTTGTGATCTCCATGCCTAGGAGAGTTGTCAAGGAATTAATTGGAACCGCTTCCCTTGCTTGTTCAGACAGCGGTGGTGGCGGCACTATGGTGATGGTACCTGCCCCAGGGGGGATGGGGTACCAGCCGGCGCAAACTAGGAGGGCACAACCAAATCCCCATACTTGGAAGAGTGGTTGCATTCACAAGGTGTTTTGTCTCTTATTGAAAAACATGCTTACTAGATTACTTTCTTGGTTCAGGCAGCGGAGGTGGCGGCACAGTAGTGATGGTGCCCGCCCCAGGGGGGATGGGGTACCAGCTGGCGCAAACTAGGAGGGCACTGGAGGACTCCCGGGCTGAGCTGGCCAAGGCACAGAGCATGCTAGGGGAGGCGAATGAGGTAGGGGTTTACTTAGGGTGTTGAACTGAATGTACTATCATGACTTACCCCAGAGGGAACGCATGTACTGGGATCAACACTGCCAGGAAAGAGCTGCTTGGCGCCGCATGCGCATGACTGCCTGCTAATCTGGCTGTATTGCTGGAATGCATGTAGCTAACTAACATGTGCTTGTCTTACTGATATGTGATGACAGGCGAAACCTTGTTGTAAAACACCCTAACTCTAAACCCTACAACCCTAAACCCTTGGTGTTTGTTACTTGCAGGAGCTGGCTGAGCTGCGCAAGGTGGCCAGCAAGCAATATGCGAAACCTTGTTTTTGAAACCCCTACAACCTAAAATATAAACCCTAAAGCCTTGTTTTCTGTTATTCGCAGGAGCTGGCTGAGCTGCGCATGGTGGCCGCCAAGCAGTAGGCAAGACCTTGTTTAAAACACCCTAAACCCTAAAACTGTCATCCCCAAACCCTTTTCTGTTGTCACTCGCAGGAGCTGGCTGAGCTGCGCAAGGTGGCTGCCAAGCAACAGGTGAAGCAGGTGTCGGAAAAGATACGCGCGGACACCTAACCCTGGCTGGGGTAATCATGAAGTGGAGCAAAACGGAGAGGCGAGCATGGGGATGGCGCAACGGTGTCCCTAGGGATTGCAGCCTTGAGGGTGTTGAGGGTTTTTGTTGGGGTCTTATAGGGACGGTTGCAATGCGTTGGGGCTGCTGCCGACTGTTATTTGACAATAATTGCCGCCAGACGTTGCAAGAATGGAGGGGTTCAAGGGTTAGGTGGGCTTGCAATTGTTTTCCGGCGCACAGCCACTCTGTGGCAGCAAGTTTTCCAAAATACTGTTTTGTACGGTCCTACAGACTAGGACTTTCTTCTACTATTAGTAAGTACTTATCTCAGAAAACCATACTAGTACTATCAACCAGTGGCAATGGTTATTTTCCTCAACCTAGGGTTTCCTTTCCTCGTGGCCAGGGTTCTCCACCCGCACTAGGGTTTCCTTCCATTATGGCTAGGGTCCTGCCCTGGCTTCTCTGCCTGTTACTAACAGTGTTTGGGGTTAGCTAGGGTCTGAAGGTGTGCAATACATGCCCCCCTTGGCGGGTAAATTCCTGCCTATTTATGGGTGGGCATTGGTAGGGGGAGCGCACAATGAGACAGGGTGGCATCCCTAGGGTAGGGCTTAGGGCTCAAGGGGTGTAGCCTGACCGGGTGGAGGGCTTTCAGAGTACTTGTGGTGTGCATGTACGGGGTGTGTTTAGGGTTTAGGGTTTACCTAACGCATCACCTTTGGCCCTTCCCATTATTCCCACGATATGTGGGGCATGTGATCGTGCTCGCGAGGTGACCTTTAGGGTTTTGGTCTTACTCCAAACCCTGTGCTCTGAGCCCCACATACAACCAAGCCCGTTCAGGCGCCATGCAATCACAGGCAGGGTTGTTTGTAAGAATCCTGCATCATGACCCCACATGTGGAGTGGACCCACGGAGGCGATGGGGTGGTAATACTATCCACGCCATGGAAATGCCTTTTTGTACATATTGTAGTATCGCACCCAGTATGCCACATATTTCACCTTCTCTGTGGATGATAATTTATTGTGAAAGCGTTGCTGGCGCATGTTCAGAACCTGGTGCGCACGTGCAGTGTCGCTGGCGTAGCACAGTAGCACAGTACTGGCATGTTTGGGCTAAGCGCATGTACTTATAAAATTGAGAGTGCGCTAGCATAAGGCAGGAAGAATGTACATGTGGGAGGAACATAATTTCCCTTGGATTGGGGCCCTGCTTACCTCACACTCAGCCAAGTAGGGTTCTCTCAACAGGTGCACCATATATGTATACACCCAATGTGTACAGATGTGCATGACATGTGTACACATGTGCAAAGCCTTAATCAATTTGGAACGAAGGCAAAAGACAGAACAACAGCTGTATGTGGAATATGAGAATATAATTGAGGCATTGCGGATTGATTGCAACTTGGCGACGCGCAAAAGCATGTTTACAAAAATTGCAAAAGCAAAAAAGCAGCGCAGAAAGCGAAAAAGGGCAAAATGCAGATCCGCTCCTACCACCACCACAATCGGCCCCAGGCCAGAGAAACTCATCGGGGCGACGGGGATCGAACCTGGACCTCGCTGCGCCCGTCTACCCGGACAGGGCGATGCACTACTTGCTCAGCTACCTCGCCAAGTTGTTCCACGCGCTTGTCAGCCCACCTAGGTGAGACCGAGTCCCGCTGGAGGAGTGGTACCGTGACAGAGGTGCCTTTGTTGTTGGCTACATACCCTTGCGAAGCCAGGTGCGTACCAGGACGGCAAGGAAACGGGCACCGAATGGCATGGTACGATAAGTTGGTCTAATTTTCAGCAATTATACTAAACCGTACGGGGCGCGCGGACTGCTGCGCGCGGAACGCAAATTGCGCGCAGCTCGGTAAGTTGGCCAGGTTTTCAACAAACTTACTGAACTTGGCGCGCGAAATGCGGCGCGCGGGACGCAACTGCGCGCAAGACAGTACGTTGACCCAGTTTTCGCCAGATTTACTGTACGCCTAAGCCCGATGGGCCATGCGCCCGCATGGCGTCCAACGGAAAGTCCAGCGTTGAAGCATCGTTTGCAAAAGTTTAATCGTTGTGCAACCGTTGCTGCATATGCTGTGCTATGTAAATGTTTGCAGTCATGTTCAGTGGCACGAACTTGCAAGCTGCACTGTGCTCCACCCCAGGGTATGGCAGCAGTGTGACACATCTACCTCAGCGCTATGTGCCTCACTTTCTAAAGCTTAAGCACAATGGGACGTTTTGTATGCGCTGGCACATTGTGTAGTTTACCAGGTCAACCCCAAACAGATACACAGGTGGTGGACTGCTGCCGGACTGTCTGTCATTAAAAGGATATTGAATGTAGTTTGGCAATTGGCTATTCTAGTCAAGCAAAGAATCGCCACTATAAAAAATACTTGCTGCAGCGCTACACCCGCACCTATATATGCACGCGCGCGGTGGAACCTTGTCATACAGTCAGCGACCACGTGCCACTACCAGGGAGGAACGAAATAAAGATGCAACACACACACAATGTGACAATCCAGGTGGAAACGCAGGTGTGGTTCAACAGGATCAGGTAAGGCACCCAAAACCCCACTGCTGAGAGCACATATCACACCCTAACCTGGATACTCAACTGCTGATGCTGCACCAATGTACTGTGTGCATGCGCCTCTGTGTGTCACTGAGGGCGTTTTGGTCCCTTTCTTCTATAGAGCCCAACTTATTTGAGTTGTCATGTGAGGACTTGTATGCATTGGCTGAGATGGCTGTGGTGCGGGCCATCAGGTTCAGCCTGAGCTCGCTGCCCCTGATGTACAGCAGCTCGGCAAACAAGCACACGTACTCCCGCTGCATGCAAGCTCCACTGGTACACATGTGTGGATTGGAACCACAGAACCCCCAGCTGCTGCTGTGTTTACTCCCAAGGTCACCTTTCAGTGAAAGTCCGGTCCAATTTGGCAGTCAGGTGAAAGACTTGAGTACATCTGCTGAGATGGCTGTGGTGCGAGCCATGAGGCTGGCAGTGAGCTCGCTCCCCTTGGTGTACAGCTGCTCAGCAAACAAGCACACGTACTCCCGCAGCTGCGCCCGGCTGTACTCCTCCACATGCCTGTAGGCAAGTAGTACAAGGTGGGCGTTGGGGTCTGAAACTCACCACTGATTATGAAGCAGAGGGGGTGATACGCGGCAGGCAGCAGCTGCTACAGTGCTCTGACCAAGCTACAGATCTACCAGGATGAGTTCAAGTACAAACAGGCAGGAAAACGATAACAGGAACCAAAAGAACCTCCAAATGCTGTTCAGGAACCGTGGGTGTGGGTGTGGATGTGGGCGCAGTGGGGGTGGCCGTGGCATGAGCGCGGGTGGTGGTGTGGGTGCGGGTGTGGGTGTGCGCGGGGTGTGGCTGTGGCTGTGGCTGTGGGTGTGGGTGTGTGCGCGTGGGTGTGGGCATGGGTGTGGATGTGGGTGGGTGCGCGTGGGTGTGGGCATGGGTGTGGGTGTGGGTGTGGGTGCAGCTGAAGGTGTAGGTGGAAGGGGTTGTGGGGGTTCAGGGACCTGCCTGTGGGTGATCAAAAAGCTGATGTCATACCCTGACACCGGCACCCGCCGCAGGATCTCCAAGTCCTCGGCCCTCTGCATCAGGAACCGGAGCAGCATCTCGTGAAAGGTCTTCTCCAGCCCCTCTGACTGTTTGAGCTTGAAACTGATCCGCACGCAGTTGATGGCACCCTCAATCAGGCACTCCTCGGTGGCGTTGCGGCTGATCAGGACGGGTTTTAGGAGCAGCTCCTTGCTGTGCTGGTACTCGATCTCGGGCACTGTTGGATGAGAACACGAGCGTTGTGATTGTGACTAAAACCCTAAACCGTAAACCCTAAACACTACCATTTCGAGGGGTTTTTTAATATTTTGTGGGCCCCCGTGCATCAATTTCTTAACTTTTATGTCCTCGAAATAATTGAATTTAATTTAATAGAATATTTTTGACCGATACGGTAATTGAA
Organism: Heterotrichella gracilis; assembly: GCA_032358255.1. NCBI lineage: Eukaryota > Xanthophyceae > Tribonematales > Xanthonemataceae > Heterotrichella > Heterotrichella gracilis. The sequence goes on from JAULBX010026163.1 coordinate 205,500, forward strand.
TTGTGGGTGGTATTGCTGGGTTGTGAACACACGCATTGTGATGAGAACCAAAATTGAAAACCATGGATTATAACACTTGGTATAAACCTGTGCCACAACCCTGTGGGTGCTTGTCCAAACCCTGCAAATAGGGTCACGTGTACAGCGTTTCACCAACCGTTGTGGCGCTCGATGGTCTGGGAGGGGAAGTCCTGGATGCACAGCGCGGTGGCCAGGGCGGTGCTGATGCTGTCCAGGTAGGCCTGTAGCGAGGCAGACATCGGGTGGTGATAGGGAGGAGAGCTGAATGTGCCTGTACTCCTGGGTGGGCAGACTGGGTCAGCTGCCCTTCAGCTTCCTTCACCTTGCCCCTCCTCCCTTACTTGGTGGCAGGAGTGGCTCCAGGTGGGGTAGTGTGATTGGGTCCAGCCCCCGTCAGTGCTTTGCTGTCAAAAGATGAGCTTGCAATGGCAATGGGGCTACCTTGAACTGAATAGGAGGGAAGGGCATCCCTGGCGTGGTTACAGCAAGTAGAGTACAGTTGGAAAGAGGTTATTATTGCTTCGGCAACCTTCAACACGGTGCAAGGCGTTGTGAGGTTTGCCGGTTCATCACGTTGTGTTCAAAACCAGATGTGGGCATCGAGATGTAGCAGCCTGGCTATGGTAACAACACCGATACTACTTGCAATCGGTATGCGCTGGTACATCGGCGATATAACGCCTGCTGAAGCGTAATGAGCGTGTGTTACACGCGTTCAACAGCAACTTGCATGCCCATATGCATGCATGCGTTTGCACCCACGTGCGGCCCAAAATCGCCCCCGTGCTGCACGTAATTTATGCATGCATTGCATGCATGGTCCGCACGCCCAAAACTGCAACCACAACACAGTGTCAAAACACACGATCGTCCTGTTTTCTGTCTTTAATTAGCACCAGCGTCAGCCTACGTGTAACACTGTTGACACTGGTCCGCACAAAGGATCTGTTGCACCACTAGAAATTGCCCTAGAGGTGCTTGTCCAAACCCTCGACTCGCTGCCTCCTCCTTTGAGCTGCAACCTCCAGCACTGCAAGTGGGTTGTGTATGAACAAACACAGAGGCTTTTCTTGTCTCTCCGTTTCAAGTGGGCCCCCTGTGTGGCACAGACTCCAATCAGCACCTTAGTCACCACTGATCCCTAGCAACTTTGCCCCTGCACCCTTTGAAAAGCAGTAAACATTCAAGGCTAGCTTTTGACAGTAGCAGCAATCCATCAAGATCCATACTGTCACTCTCCAAGCAGTCACCGCTGCTCCAAGGACCATCCGCTGACCTGAAATCACCAAACACAGCGCCATTGGCATGCCCAGCACCCAGCACCTACGCTGTAGCCAACCCCAGGCAGCAAGCTCAGTCAACACGGCAGGGGCAAGAGACAGCACAAGGCTACACCCTTGACAGGGAGCAGCTACCAGTGATACTACTTAAAACCCCGTCTCTCGTCTATCATCCATTCGGCCCACACAGCTTGGGCCAACCACAGCTCGAGGCAACACCTGCTCTCCCGTCAAACACACAGCTTGGGTGAACACCTAGTTTTCCGTCTACCACGCAGCCTGGTTCAACCACACAGCAAGTGTCAACACCCACTCTCCCTCCAACCCTTCTTGAGGGTTTTCCCACTGGCGCCATGGCCAGTTCCTCCTATGAAAACGGCGTCGAGTCTGACACAGCCCCCTTGAAACCCCCTGCCATGGCTGACTCAGACACAATGGTAGCCCTCAATATCGGCAGCGATGATGACCACACCGGCGGTGGTCCCCCTCCCTCCCTCTCCGCCTATGCCACCACTGCCAAAAGGAAGCGCAGGTGCTGCAGGTGCGGGTCTAGGGCAGGGCTTTGGGTTTAGGGTTGTTGGCGCGTAAACCCAACAGGGTTGCGGCAGGTGCGCTCGAGGGACGCTGCGTCCTGCCTGTGTTTAGGCTTCAGTGTTCAGCTTTTGGGGGCATGATTAGGGTGTAGGGTGTTGCCGGTGGAGGAGGAAAGCTGTTAGTGGCAATGGTAATGGCGATGGCGCTGCCGCCCGCGTCACCCGCCAACTCCCATTTTTCCATTTTTCTCCTAGGTGCGGCTCTGTGCAAATTCATGGGTGCGTGTTTGGCCTGGCCCTCACACTGCTTGCCCTGGCAGCCATTGCGGGGGTGGGGTATGGTGTGATGGTGGCGTCACATGGCGCCACGTGGCAGCAGACCAGCCAGCCGCAGCAGGTGGCAAGCCACGTCACCTTCCCCATACAGGTGAGGGGAAGCCATATAACTCCTAAACCCTAGAACCCTAGGGCGGCAGCAGCAGGTGGCAAGCCATATCACCTTCCCTGTACAGCTGGGTGTGGGTTGGGGCGTCTTGTTTGAGGGGGCGTTTTGTTTCACGTCTGCGCATGCCTTTGCACAGCATCGGCTTTGGAACAATACCTTTGCTCCAGACCATCCCAACCCTTCATCAATGCCTGCATAACCCTCTTCAAAACCCTACCAAACCCTTCTCAATCCAGCCTTAAACCCGCCAGGTGGACGACAGCCAGGTGGCATGCAGCGGGCATGGCATACGGTACCAGGGGGAGGAAGGGTGCCATTGCTTTCAATGCTACGGGGGGGACACCTGCGCCACCAAGACCCTCATTGAGAAGTGTGTGTTCAATGCGGAGAGCGGCACGCCACTGCTGTTTGGTGCGTGGAGATGATTTATGTCAAGTGTTTTAAATCAACTCAATCTTGTGATTGAATGCCTGCTTGCTATAGAAAAATAAAGGAAAAGGGGATTAAATTGCCACACCCCTTACGCTACGCTGATCCCATACATCCCCACATCCCCACCCTTACCTCCCCCTCCCCACCCCTCTCTCCGTCCAGAGGAGTATTGGGTGGCAATCCCAGCGGCTGAGCTCCGCATCCGATCCTCCGACCACCCGGGCTACCCACAAACCCTGCTCAAAACCCCTTACAAGCCGCCAACCTTATGCTCTGCCAAATCCCACACCAATTCCACCCCCACCCCCCATACTACCCCCAATCCCCACATGCCCTAATTCCCCTTCCCCACTTCTTCAGAGGACTACTGGGTGGCAAACCCAGCAGCCGAGATCCGCATCCGCGCCTCCGACCACCTGGGCTATCCCGAAACCTTCCACTCGCCCCGCCTAGAGGCCGCCATTCGCAACCTGCATGCCATGATTGGCAATTTTGTGACGGAGGGGGCAGAGATAGTGGTGGGTGTGGGCAGCACGCAGCTGGTCTCTGCGGCGCTGTTTGGCCTAGCCAATGAAAACGATACAGGTCAGGTTTTCTAATGACGTGTAGGCGGGGGGAAAGGCGCAGGGCACACTGCGGGTTGAATAGGGGGCTTTGTAGGGTTTGTGGTAGGGTTTTGGTGGGGGTATGGTGTTTGGGCAGTACGCACCTTGTCTCAGCGGCACTGTTTGGCCTGGCCACTGAAAACGACACAGGTAGGGGAATTGGCAGTCTGTTTGTGGCTGGTTGCAAGGCGCCCAATGTGAATGGCTCATCTGGGGTGGGGCACCTATTATAAGTAATCAGGGTTTGCGGTAGGGTTCTGGTGAGGGTGTGGTGGTGGGTGTGGGCAACACGCAGCTTCTCTCGGGGGCCCTGTTTGACCTAGGTACTGGAAATGACACAGGCTGCGCTTTGAATGCAACGAAAACAAGTAGAAGATTAGAATACATCACCCTAACCTGTATTCCCCTGTATGCAGCCCCCATGCTCGTCCATTCCGCCACCCCCTACTACAACGCCTACCCCATGGCGATCAAGGGATGGGCAAGCAAATTATTCGAATGGGAAGGGGATCCTGCAAAAGCCGCCGCTGCCGCAGCAGCGGGCAGGCGAGTGGCTGAGTATGTCACTTCGCCCAACAACCCCGACGGGAGCCTGCGCAACAAGACCATACAAGGTGAGTGAAAACACCAGGGTAATTGTTGAGGTCTAAGGGGGAATCCTGAGCCTATCTGGGGTAAACAATGAAATATGAGGGTGAAATTTCAGGGTCAATGCTGTTGCCTGTAGAGGTCATGAGCAGCCCCACCCATATTGCCCACATCTATACTCCCCAACGCCCCCTCCTCATGCGCTACCAGCGGCACCATATTTAATTTTGTCACCAGATAATGCAGTCTTCCTGATCCCTTCATTACCAAATGCCCTGCATTTCCACCTCCCCAGGTGTGCACGCCATCTACAACCACGCCTGCCTGTGGCCCCATTTCACTCCAGTGCCCACCCTCAATCGCACCCGCATGAAATGGACCTTGCCCCCCTCCAATAAGACACCCTCCCAGCAAATATACCGCATTCCATCCCCTCCCTAGGTGCCCACGCCATCTACGACCATGCCTACCTGTGGTCACATTTTACTCCTAGTGCCCACCCCATGTCTCTCACACGGTCTTAAATGGACCTTATCCCGCCTCAAATAGACACCCTCCTAACAAATGTGCCGCATTTACAATCCCCTGCCCAATACATGTGACAATTCTTTTACCCCCCTAGGTGCCCACGCCATCTACGACCACGCCTACCTGTGGCCCCACTTCACTCCAGTGCCAACCCCTGGAGACAGCACACCTGCTGACGTGGCAATGTTCACACTGTCAAAGCTGACAGGTGCGGAGAGAACCCTAAACCCTAAACTCTAAACCCTTGATCTGTGCGGGAGAGCTCTTAACCCTAAACAGCTGGCAGGTGCGGGGAGAGAACCCTGAATCCCAACTTGACAACCATTCTGGCGCGGAACCCACACAGCCAACCCTTCACAACAAGCCCCGCACACCGCAAAAGACCTAACACTCTACACTGCAATTCCAGCAGTACCCAAATCACACAGCGCAACTCCAGCAAAGCTGTCGCATTGGGTGGGCGCTGGTTCGATCCCCCGCAGTGCTGGAGCGCATGGGGGGATTGATAGAGATGGCTGTGCCTGTTGCCGCACAAAAACCCTGAACACTACAATGCAAGCTCACAAAGCAACCGGTACAAGTCTCACAAACCCTGCACATTTTACCCAACCCCCACCCAACCCCACAGGCCACGCTGGCAGCCGCATCGGGTGGGCGCTGGTACAATCCCCGGCGGTGGCGGAACGCATGAGGGGAATGATAGAGATGGCATGCCTTGTGCCAAAAGAGAGCCCCAAACCCTGAACCCTACACAGCAACCTAAACTGCTTCAAAGGAGCAAGCCTTGCACTGCAAATCCCACAAAACCTGCGCACACACACCCCGCAGGCCACGCCGGCAGCCGCATCGGGTGGGCCCTGGTTCGAGATCCCGCAGTGGCGGAGCGTATGCGGTTGATGATAGAGATGTCGGGCTGGGTGCCTCAGGAGAACCAGGCGAGGGCGGCTGCGCTGCTGGAGTACATGCTGGCGACAAAGGGTGCGTGTGTGGGGGGGTGCGGAGGGGGTTGGACGGTGGAGGAGAGGGGAGGATGGTGTTAGGGGAAAAGTTCCTGCCTTTGGTAGTTTAAATGGTGCTGCATACAATTATATTATATTGCCCTTGTGCAGGTGCTGTGCTGAGTTACGCCCATGAGCACATGTCCCACCGCTGGGATACCCTACAAGGCCTGTTCAAGGGATCAACCAGGTTCAAGCTGCAGGTGGGTGGAAACCCTAGGCTGGGTGTAGGGCTCAATTGGCAGGCGTGTAAATGCCTTGGCTTGCCATCTGGTTTTCTTCCATGAGGCACCACCATCCCAGCAACCAGCCTCACCCCCCGCACACCACGCCTTCCTCCCCGGGACCTCCTACAACCTACCCCTGGCTTGGCACCCTGCGGTGAGGTTGGTGCAAGTGATACATCTCTTTCTATGCGTGCGATCACGCGCACCAGCCTCACCATCCACCCCTACACCAAAACACAGGACTTGCCGCCCACTCACACCACCACCACCCACTATTGAGTACTTCCCCCATCCCACAGGATCTCCCACTCTCTGCCTATGACCCCTGGTTCGGCACCCCCCACCCACCCACCCCCGCCTATGCTTGGATCACATGCACCAACCCCGCCAAAGACCCCGACTGCTTCGAAACCTTCCTGGCCGGTGGGGTGATAGGGAGGCCGGGACCGTCATTTGGTGCAACACCTGCGCAGGTGGGTGGGGGAGTACAGCCTAGGCTAGGGTTGTAGAGGGTTGGTTTATCCTACAGTGGTGGTGGGGAGACCCCGACCCTCTTTTGGGGCCACCGCTGCACAGGTGGGAGGGTGTGCAAACCCTAGGCCAGGGTAATGCAGGGTTTCTGTACAGTGTGCGGGTTGCAGCTGCACATGTGGGCGTTGGGAGGGTGGGGCAAAATGGCTACAGCATGCATAGCGCAGCAGGGGTTCTGGGTAGCGTAGTTTAGGGTTGTGGGTTGTGGGTCATTACCTATCTCAGCAATGCTGAGCAGGTATCTCCAGTGATGAATGATACCGCTGTTGTTAAAGGGATGGATTCCACACGTGCAGGTCCGGCTGGAGCTTCTGATGCGCCCCCAGGAGTTTGAGAAGTTGGCGGTGAAATTGGCGGTGCTGGTAAAGTGATAGGATTTCAACGACTACGTAGTCACTGTGGCATGTGGTCAGTATGGATCATCTACAATCAACTCTAATGTACTTCTCGGCGGCGCATGTATATAAATACCCCCTGCCAACAGCATTGATGTCTCAGGATTCAACTGCGCTTATTCTTCCTGGGACAATAGTGGGCTTTGTTTGGAACGCCTGATGCGTTTTGGGAGTTTGAAGAGCTGGGGTTGAAGGTGGCGTTGGCTGGCAGCTTAGTGGGGTTGAATTGGATTGGATTGGATTGGATCGATGGGGTTGACTCGCAATAAAGTGCTAATACATACTGGCACTGAATTGCACTGTACAAAATGGCTAGACCAGTTGGCGCATGTACAATAGCACTGTGGTGGGTGGCACTGTGCGCGTTATTGCGGGGATCCCGGACAGGGTGGATGGACCCATCATGATAGTCTCCTATGGCTCCAATCAGTCATCACTGCACAAGTCTCGGGGACATTGGGGGGACACAGTTTTTTTTTTGGTGTATATAAACTCACACCGTCTATTCTGAGGCAGTCATGAATCATCATATGAGAAAATTCGTGATTTTTTTTGTAATCCTCTCGCTGTTCTTTGTGCTAGTGCACACTTCATGAAGCCCGTATAGGACTGTCAGACACAGACAAGACAAGACTCTTGCTGCAAGAAAACTTGTCAATGATGGCTTAAAGATCACCGTGGCAGTAAGTCGAGGTCACCTTGCCTGTTGAACCTTGCCAACCGTTGTAACTTGTCGAACAGCGACATGCGGCCCGCAGCCTTGGCGCCTTGAGGAAAATCCTCGAGTGAATCAGATCGACGAACGACGTTAAATTAAATTACTGATAGTATTCAATGATTGATTGCCAAGTATCTGAGAGGACTGGTTTGGTCCTCTAGAGAGTTTGGACCAGGTCCAGTCCAGGATCCCGGTCATTCAATTATTGGTAATTGGTATTATACTCGAGCGTGGATCATTCTTGCGCATTGCAAGGCAACCATCATTTTGAAGACTACAACACGCTGTTACAGTATCATTGCCACACAGCTCTATATAATAACAAATGCTCAAGTTCATACGTTTGTATCTCCATAGCCAAACAGTTCCATTTCCTTTTGACCATGTGGAACAGGTGAACTGGCACAATGGCTGGCGCATGACATGCCGAACACTGGCGTCAAGCGCACTGGACATTGCTCCATAGAGCTTTTATTAGAAACAGCTGCTGCAGATAACAACAACAATAATACACGACAAAAATGGATGCAGCAGGGCCTGGCCTGCGCATCAAAGCGACCTCACCCCACCTGGGTGTGACAGCACCCACGCAGGTGCATGTACGTGCGGTATTAATAAGCTAAGCACAAGTGCGATGCGACATAACTTAACCCCCTTACTCTGCCTGTGTACGATACTCCTTTCTTCGTTTCTGAGCCCCCGAGTCCCAGCACGTGCGCGCTCCTGCTTGCCAGCTGGCAGTAGGATAGACAAACGCTCCACTGGATCCAGCAGCCAAACCCTTGCCTAGGGTTGGTGCTGGTACGCGTAGTACTGCTTCAGCGTGGAGTCCAGTGCCGCGTACAGCTCCTGTGTGCCAGGTGGCGCCTCCACCTGCCCCCCCAGCACCTTGTCCAGGTCCACGTCATCGCCATACACCGCCTTGTTCAGCTCCTGGTCCACTGAGAAGCCGACACCTGGCAGGAAAAGGGGGGACATTAGTTTCTTTACTATGGTTTTCCAGCTCATATGGGCCAGAAATTTCGTTGACCTGGGTCGATGGGGAGGGTGGGGATGGAAGGCCGGGATTTGTCAAGTGCCTGGTCCATTGTAAAGCCAGCACCTGGCAAGTGGTGGAAAGAGTGAGGGTGTGGACAAGCCTCGATCCCATGGGTTTCCAAACCCTAGCAATACACCCAAAACCCTACCTGCGAGAGACACATCCACCAGCATGTCCATTGCATATAGAGTACGATAGGCAACCTCGTAAACCCTTGCAATAGACCTAAACCGTACCTGCCAAGTAAACGTACACCAGCATCGCCTTTCACATGTAAGGTAAAACCTGAACCCTAGCAATAAGCCCTAAACCCTACCTGACAGCGACACATCCACCAGCATCCCCTTGCAAATGGAGTATGAGAAGCGCTTGTCGGTGAGCGAGGTGTTGGTTGCGTCCACCGCGGTGGCGGGCATGTGTGCACCCACGTATGACCCAAGCGCTGCCGACACATCGGTGTCAAAGGTGGCCTGCGGGGGGGCAGGAAGGTGGTGGGTTTTTGTGGTGTGCGGGTGTGTGTGGGCGTTGTGTTGATGGATGGCCGATCTCTTTTCAAGGTATGTTAACATTTGAATCAAAGGTGCGCAGGTGTGCCCACGTATGACACTGGTGTCAAAGGTGGCCTGCAGGCGAGGTTCATGGAAATGTGGCGCTCATGATGTTGGTGGTGGGTGGGGTATGGTTGCGGTGTGGGGGGGTTTGAAGGGCCCCAACAGAAACTTAAAAATTAAACCTGCACTATTCCATGTCGCCAAAAACCCTAACCCAGGGTACGGGCTCACCTGCGTCTTCTTGAATGCCTCCACTGCCTGCGGTGTGTCCAGCACCAGCACGGTGTCCACCTCGGAATACCCTAGGGTCAGGCCAAAGGAGGCGGAGTTGGTGGAGAAGAAAATGGGTGCCGACCAGCGCCAGGGCGCCATGCCGCGCGCAGACAGCTCCTGGTCTTCGCCAGACAGCTGCAGGAAAGAGAAGAAAAGGGTGTTTAGGATGTAGACCAGTGGAGGTCTGCAGGGTTTGCAGGTTCGGTATTTAGGGTTTGCAGACGGAGAGGTGGACCAGCGCTAGGGCGCCATCCCGTGCTCAGACAGCTCCTGGTCTTCGCCAGACAGCTGCAGGCAGGTGCTGGGGGTGCTGGGGTCTAGGTCATGGCCAAGTGGATGGGTGGTGCCAACTTGCCCATGGGCGCAACAAGGTTTTTCACGCTGCTTTTCAGAACAGCAGAATGTTGTAAGAAAATAAGTTAGGCGATTCTAATAGCTACGTGGCCAAAGTGCCTCGACAATTGCAGGCAGGAGTGTGGCATGCGACGACGTCATACGGTGCGAGCAATGCATGCATATTCGAAGGAACACGATAATTCGAGTCGTTGTTGGCTTCAAGCTTGAGAATGGCACCAAGGGTTCCGATGAAACGCAGGAACACACGGTTGTTGTGCGCCAACCCCGTGTGGAGCGGTACTGGACAGGAGTCTAGGAGGGTCCCTTGGGTGTACCCCATGTGCCAGCTGTTGATGATGGGCACCTTGGATGCCAGAACGCAACCGTACCTTCTGAATCACAAACCCGTTTCCGTGCTGGTAAGCCAAGCCAACGCCAGCCTTGACCATGTGAATGAAGGCGAGGCCCGAGCAGCAGTGGAGCTCTGCCCTAGGCATGGTCTCGGTGCCCTACACATGGTGCACTCGATGTCGGTCATAGTGCTCTTGTAACGCTCTATCCTTCACCAGTTTTTCTAGGCTACATGTGGCAGTAAGTGGGTATGAGCACAGGTATGAACGTCACGTCCTGTGGAGAATATACTCGTGGTTTTGAAGCATGTGTACCTTTGGCAGATCCTCCGCCATCTCATCCTTGGAGGATGTGAGCTTCTGCAGTGTGATGGTTGCGTTGGCGATTAGGGTTTCCACCTTTGTCTGCTGGCGGTCGGTGGCCATCGTGTCGGGGCTGTTGTCGAGCTCTCAACTGAAATGGAATGTGAAATGGGTCTTAGCGAAGTGCTGGGAATGGGTGATGGGTGACGGAAGTGGGGAAGGCTGGGTTGTTTAGCACTACGTACACCACAGTAGTTTGTTATTCCTTTCTCCGAAGCGCAATCGGGTCTTAAGTAGACACAAATCTTGAAAGCTTTCGCTTCTGCTATCAAACCAGCATCGTGCCTGCCATTTAATAAAGTCATTTAATTTTTGGAAATAAGCTTTTTGCAACACACCCTGTTGCAGCAATGCACAGCCCACAGACTAAACAGCATACCCTTTTGTGTGTTTAAAGGCCCCTTCTCGACGTCCTGTTGGTACCGCTGGAGTCTATCTGCTTCACCTTGCTTGCCCACCTGTCTACCCTTGCTTTGGCCCCTGCTGGGATACATAAATGACCTTCGCCTTTCCGTACCCGTTCCCCATCTGCACGTTCCTCAGAGGTGAAGTATCCATGCGGGTCTTCCATAAGCTGCAAGGTTATAACTTGAAAAATGGGTTACTTTATTTTGGGGATTTGCAAGCTAGGTGAGAATTGTTTTACAAGATTTACATTTGGGTTTTGCTTTCTTTTTGCTCACAACTTGAAAATTGCAACTGCTTTGTGTTTTCTGCTTGATGTAGTGAAGGCATGCAAGTGTAGTGACAATCCTCACTGTCGGTGTCGGTGGTATGAAAGGAGGGATGTTGGGTCTCAGTACTTGACTCTGAGCGGATAGCGGTGTTCACATCACGTTACAGTTGTGGGCATTTTTCCTTAATTCAAGGGAACCGCAGTTTGAACATGTCATGTGTAAAATAAACACACCAACGTGCAAGTCAGTTCAAGCAAGTTCCCCTTTGCAACCTTCTCAATCACCCAGTACTGCCTGCACAAACCTGTTGTACCCCTTGAACTTGTTGTACCCCTTGTCCTTGTGCATTGAACCATGGTTGGAACCATGCACAAGGACAAGGGGTACAACAGGTTCAAGGAAAATCCAACAGGTTGCCACGCAATGAACCTCCTCTCCTCCCTGTGCCAACCCCTCCCCCGCGGCACATCCTTGGGGAGCACCTCCATGCGGAAAAACTTGTGAAAGGGGACAAAGCGCGCCGCGTCAGCCCGCGTACGGACGGGGGCCTTGGACCTGTGCTGCCTGGAGCGGCTTGCGCAGGCCCTTGCTGATGCCCACGTACCGCTTGCCCCTTGATGGTGCAGCGCAGCGCGTACACGTGCTTGAACTTGATGGCCTGGCCTCACGCTGACTTGCGTGACTCCTGCTTGGCTGCTGGGGTGGCCGGTGCTGCCTTGGGTGCGCCTGCAGCGGGCTTGGCCTCCTTGGCCCTGCTCAGAGCCAAGGCGGCAAAATTAAATAAACAGATAAAATGTTGTTTATTTATTTATTTGGCCGCCTTGGTCTCGAGCGGCGCCGGGGGAGGGTCGCCGGGGGTTTGCGGTTGGCAGCATTGGCGGTGGCGGTGGCGGCGGCGGGGGTGGCAGGGCACTCGTCGCCGTATAGGGGCAGGATGGGCTTGACGGGTGCCCTGTGCCGCCGGAGCCTCCCCGCACGGCCCTTTGGGGGGGGGGGCAAACACAAGCTGTTCAGCGTTTGGCGCCCGCCGTGGCTGTGCCCCTGACCAGGGCAGGTACCGTTGGCCTGGCGCGCTGCGCGGCCTGCGAGGTGGAGGGCATGCGAGTGAGGTGGGCGGGTGGTGGGTTTGGCTGGAGTGCGTGCGGTGGGTCTGTGGCATGACTGCTTGCACTAGGCTGTGTCCAACAGGGTGACGATCACTTCATGCTGTAAAACTGTTTTTCATTCAGGAAACAAAACGGCGGGGTTGGGATGGGTGCTGCGCACATATCACGACACCATCATGGCACCATCACGACACCTGTGGCGCTGCCTTAGGCAGTGCTGCCCCCTTGGCCTGCCCCTTGGCTGCTGCGGCGGCCCTTGATGGTCTGTGAATCAGCGGCCCATTTCTGTGCTTGCATCAGGCTGAACTGCCTCTGTTGCTGGGCTGGTTGTGACTTGCAGCGAAGCCATTGCCCCTGCCAGATCCCCTGCCCAGATGGGCGCTGACTGCGACACAGGCTCTGCAGCTGGGCCCCTCTCTGTCCCAGAGGTGGGTGTCCCCGGCTCGGTGCTCCATATTACATCGCTGTAGTTGCATGGCTTCTGCTCGGGTGCTGCAGTTGTCGTCGTTCCACTGGGGCCAGCGGCTTGTGCATTTTGCTGGCAGGCCAGGCAGGCTTGGGGATGAAAGGGGTCCGTGCAACGGCCCTTGAAGTAGATCTGCATGACCACCGTATGAAATCCGAGGGGCTTGTCCTTGAGGATGTCCATGAGCGCTGCATACAGCTCCCTTTCGCGGGCGATATTGGGGCACTGGTATGGGGTGGGAGCCTCCATGGCACTTGCAGGGCTGTGGCTCTAGTAGGCAACCTGGAAGCAAAGACGGCACAGGTCACATACAACCTTCAAACCAGGCGTATCCGATGCGGTGCGCGCCGAGAAAGGTGAGCCAAAATGACGCACCAGTGGTATTAACAAGGGTTAAAAACTCCACTGAATGGGTCCAAGCGTGCTGCGTCTGTAAACAAGAGGGCACTCACTCTCTAGAAGGTTTTAAAGGCTTTGTTTGGGTTTTCCAGTCGTGAACCCCACACGTTGCAGAGACTCAGTGTGGGGTTCACGACAGGAAAAGCAGTGCTCAAGCATCAACAGTCCTGTGCATGCAACAAGAGTCCAACCAAATTGTAGAGCTGGATCACTGTTGGGTGTCAGCGAGGCGTGTACTCGCAACATACACCCGAAAGGAAGACACCCAATGCAAGCAGGGTACAGAACCAAGCAACCAATATCTCAACGAGAGCTGACTGTATGGCAGCCACAGCAGCAGCCATGCGCACGCAGTCAACGTTTCACGAGCTAAGAGGCTATTTACGTGAGACTCTCAAGACGTAGGCCAGCATAGAACAAAACTGATGCATGCATATTCACATATGCATGCATATCCACACGTCCACGGCTGGGCACCGCACGGCTTACTTCCTACGAGGTTTGGTACCTGTGAGAGGAGTTGTTGCAAAGCTTTTTTCGCAGCTGGAGGGCGAGCGCTGTGTTGCTGCTGGCCGTTGGGCAATGCTATTCAGTTGGCAGTGCTGTTCAATTCAACTGAGGTCCAACCAGGGTCCACCCTTTCGACTTGCAACCACTGTCAACGGCGTTTAAGTAAGCCTGAAATGGTGTACAAATTTGGTTCGAAGGTTAACAACTCCTTGCACAATAGGGAATTTGTTGTTCCCAACTTTTCGATATCTTTGCCAACTGGCAAGTCAACACCTCTCGCAGTGGCATGGACTGGCATGCCATTGTTGCCAGTGAATCCACCGTCAAGTGGGTGGGCACTGGCCGCGACTACCAAGATATCTTTACACGGTCTCCAGGCGTCAATCCCCTTTCGGGGTAGCTGTTGTAGCAGCATGCTAGCTTGTACATGCTCCATCCTTTCGGGACTGACGTAATGATGGTACAACGGCAGCTGACGCCAGCAGCAGCCCTACTTACTCACCCACGGCACGCAGCGTGGACACGCTACCAGTCACGTTTTCGTTCATAAACCGGCCCAGCGAAACCCGCGTTGCACATTGGGTTGCACACTTGAACGCCAGATGGTTCAAAAGCCAGGCTCTGACTTGATCCCAATAATCTCACGAATTTGGATCTCACGGGAAGTGCCCGACGCTTGGTGGAGCATCAGGTCACGCCAGTGTGCATCGGTGAGTCGTTTGGAAACCTACCACGGACACTGCATGTGGGTTTTGGTCACTGCCTGCTCAAATTTTTCGCGGACCCAGGCCACAATTTTGGAATTGGCAGGCATTCTCTTTGTCGTTGTTGCAGCTCTTGCTCGCTTCTCAGTCGACTTGCAAGCACGTCAAGGCGCAACCCACACCTAATGAACGGTTGATGATGAGTAATTCGCACCGCGACGCCTTTTTAAGAGATCGTGAAAGCCAATGTTTGATAATTTGGGCTTTATAGGGGTTACCCTCGCCCATTTCACTTGCAGGACCCATCTCACCCGGTGATGCGTTGCAGGAAGCCTTGAACCCAGCTTACGAGAAACATTCAGATCCTTGTCACCATGGTGCTTGAGGAAGCCGTCGATGAGCCTCCGGAGGGAGAGGAGCAGGGCCCTGGCGAACCAGATGCAGTGGCAGATGCACCTCCCCATGGCGCACGTGTCGATGCCACGCTTGACGGCCTGGAGGGCCTGCCCAAGATGAGCCGCCTGTCCCACCTGTCGTACGGCAGGTGGGCCAAGGACTCCGACCTGGAGGAGCAGAAGCAGGCGCACAAGGCAAAGGTGGGTGGGTTGGTGGGTGCTGTCTGGCAAAATCAAAGGATGGTGCAGTGCTGTGCTTTCAAAGCGACAGGCTGTGTGCATGTGTTGCACTGGTTGGCGTGCACGTGTGAGCTTGCATGTCAGAGCTCTGGTGAGGATCAGAGCAGGTGCACAAGGGCTAGGTGGGTGGGTATTTAGGGTGCTGCGTATGCGTAGTGGGTGGGATGTGCACATGGTGCGATGCTGGGATGGCAGATTCTGACGAGATGCTGGTTCTGTACTTGCTGGGAACCTGCGAACTTACCCCTAGGGGTTGTGTGGGTCATCAGCCCTTGCCTGGATAACCCACTTTGGTTCATGCCAGCATAGGGTGGAACCCTTCAGTAGGGTTTTCCTGGCCACCCCTGTGCACGTTTTCGTTGGGATGGCAGGCGCTGATCCTGCACCTGCTGAGCACCTGTAGACCAAAACCTTGTAGGGTACCCTGCAATACTTGCCCAGACGTGTTGTCCTTAGCTGGTCATGTCCATGCCCACAACTTGGAACCCTGCAGCAGGGTATTTTTAATGCCACCCTGCCACCCCCACCACCCCACCAACCCCAACTCACCCGCGCACACACCCGCAGGCCACTGGTTGGCTTGCCACCCTGGGCCTGGCCTACCGTGCGATCGGCGTCATTTTTGGAGACATCGGCACCTCCCCTCTCTACGTGTTTTCATCCACCTTCCCCTCCGGAGCCACCTCCCCCCCCTCCCCCGAGGACGTGGTGGGCGCTGTGAGCATCATCTTTTGGACCCTCACCCTGGTGGTGGTGGTCAAGTACGTGCTGCTGGTGCTGCTGTTTGACGACAATGGAGAGGGTGAGTTGGTGGATGTGGTGGTGGGTGTGGTGGATGTTGATGGTGGTGTGGTGGGTGTTGGGGTGAGGGGCACTGGAAGGGCCATCATCTTTGTACACCCACCCTGTTGTGAGGGGGTTAGCTACATCTATTGTTGCTGCTGGTCGACAGGTGCCTGTAATTGCCATGGTTTCGGCTAGGGTTTATAACTCTCCCACGCCCTTGGCAGGTGGCACCTTTGCCCTCTACTCCCTCCTGTGCCGCGCCGCCAACTGCATGCCAGCCAACCAGGGGGAACCCGACGCTGCTGACATGGCGCTGTCTCGATACAGCCTGCCCCAGGGCGTGGGTGCAGACGCCCCGCCAAGCCCCGCTGCTGCCCGCTCGCCCACCACAGGTGCGCCATCAAGGATTCCTCCTTCTTAAATCTTTGGACACACATACATGGCATTTGGCCACAGCCTGCCGCTCCATGCACTAGGCCTAGATGGGGTAGAGGGTTTCTGCTGTAGGTGTGTGCTTTTGCATCGCCGCTTTCCCCCCTCCCACGCCCACCAGCTAATGTAGGCTTCCTGGTCTCCGTCGCAAACCCTAAGCCGCCAGTTGCCTCCAGCACCTGCCGGCTAGTTTCCACTTTTTGGCAAAGCCAAAGAGTGGCTTTGCCAAAGCATGTCTTTCCCGCTCCTGCCAGCTGGTTTAGGGTTTCTGGTCCCCCTTGAAAACCCTAAAAATTTGTTGTGATGACGCAGGCCAGCGCCTGCGCCGCGCCCTTTCCACCTCCCGCTCCCGCCAGCTGGTGCTGCTTGTGGGTGTGCTGCTGATGACATCCATGGTGCTGGGAGATGGGGTGCTCACACCCGCGCAGTCAGGTGTGGACAATACCCTAAAGCTGAACCCTAATCAGTCAGCAGACCAATTCCATAATTACATGTAGTCATGGTGAGTACATTGGCAGGAGTGCGCTATTGGTGTCTGCATCTGATGTCCCTCACCCCACCCACACCCATCCACGCCAATGCCCCTCAGCGGAGCACCCCTCTTCCACATGCAGGGCTTGCCACCATGTACAGGCTTAGGGTCTTGGGTCATGCAAAACCCTACACGCTGGTTGCGGTGTCCCCTCAATATGCACTACACCGCCACATCACTAATCGCCCCCCTTTCCTCCCGTGCAGTGCTTGGCGCCATCTACGGGCTCCAGTACAAGGCCTCCCTCACCCAAGGTGGGCCCCGCATGGGAATGCCCTGCGCACTCTTTTGATGGTGGCGTGTGCACAGCAACTCAGTCATGGACATGGTCATGGTCATGTGCACAATCAGGAGGAGCACTGATGCTGATTTCCAGCAGCACGCAAGGACCACCCACCCACCCGCTCGCCCCCATCATCCCCACACACAGCTCCTGTTTACATCATCCTCATGTTCACAGCCCAGCTCAGCTCGTTGGTACCGGTGGGACGTATGCCGGTACCCATGCGCTGGGTATTGCCTAAACATGTTCCACCCTTGTGATGTTGGAATCTATGTCACCGGGCACTCCTGCGTATTGCTCAAATGTGTGACACGCTGAGGCTATTTAATTTGTCTGAGGCCATTGAAACTGTGCCTCTTTCCATGGACACACTTTTTCCCCTCTTCCCCTCAGGCGCAGTTGTGGGCATCTCCTGTGGCATCATCATCCTGCTGTTTGCTGCCCAGCGCCTGGGGACCGCAAGAGTGGGAGCCACCTTTGCCCCCGTTGTTCTTCTCTTTTTCATACTGAATGTGGCCACTTCGGTCCACAACATCATCAAATTCAACCCCGCCATCTTCAAGGCGCTGTCCCCGCACTACATCGTGACGTATTTTAGGTGAGTGAGGGGAAGAGGGTGGCAAGAATTGGGGGTGGATTGAAGGAATTATACGTTCTCTGCGCATAATCTTGCCCCGTGGTTCTTCCGATCTTCATTCTGAATGTGGCCATGTCGATCCACAACATTGTCACCTACAACCCTGCCATCTTCAAGACGCTGTCCCCGCACTACATCGTGACATACTTTGGTGTGTTTCGGGGAGCGGGGATGGGGGTGGGGATGACGATCTAACCCTGGGAGTTCATTATTGTGCGCATCCGCGGTTCAGCATGCGCCCCCTTCCTTTCTACAGCCATGGAAAACTCTGAACCGTAAACGTGCACATCCACTCACACCCCAACCCCCTACAATGACGCCAGGGGTGTTAATGTTGAAACCAGGAATATATTCCTGGTTTGTATATTAACACCCCTGATGACGCACCACAGCAGTCTCCCCCACTTACACTCCCGCACCCCCACTCCACACACATCAAGACACCACCTTCCCCCCTCCACAGCCGCAACCCCAAGCAGGCATGGCGCAGCCTGGCAGGCCTGTTTCTTGCGGTGACCGGGAGCGAGGCCGCCTATGCTGACCTGGGCCACTTCTCCAGGCCAGCGATACGGGTGAGGGCTGCATTTGTGGCGTATGTACAGGATTATATATGGGATTTGCATCCGATGTGATCGATTGTATTTGCATCCGATGTGCATGTATGTGATTAACATGCGCACATGGTCCAACACCTCCACTTGCACGCCATTGCAGGCGCCAGAAATATACACTTTCACCTTTAGGAAAACCTTAAAAATGGCAAACAAATGGCTCACGTTATGAATAAAGATCTTTATCTCCAATTGCCATCCCCCCTGCAGATGGTATTCATGGGCGTTGCCTACCCTGCTCGTCTTCGCTTACCTAGGCCAAGCACCTTGGCTCATCAACCCCGCTTACACACTGTATACCCATCATGGCCCCCGAAACAATGTTAAAAACGCCAAAACAATGCATTGAAATGTCGAAAGTAACATCATTGCTTAACCCTTCTCTGCAGCTGGCTTTCATCGGCATAGCCTACCCCTGCCTCGTCATCACATACCTAGGCCAAGCAGCTTGGCTTACCAACCCCGCCAACGCACCCCTGGTGGGGTCCACATTCTATGCCAGCATCCCCTGGGGACCGGGTTTTTTCTGGTTCTTCTTCATTTCCGCTGCGCTGGCAGCCTGCGTGGCGAGTCAGGCGATGATCAGTGGGGCATTCTCCATCATCAAGCAATCGGTGGCGCTGGGGTGCTTCCCGCATGTGACTGTATGCCACACATCAGAGAAGGTGAGACCAGGAGGCGTGTAGTTGGGACTTTAGGGTTCTTACCTAGGGTTTTCTGGGTTATTTTTCCAATTCTGTGGCGCTGGCGGCCTGTGTGGCTAGTCAGGCCATGATCAGCGAGGCCTTCTCCATCATCAAGCAATCAGTGGCGCTGGGGTGCTTCCCCCACGTGACGGCGTGCCACACCTCGGAAAAGGTGTGTGCTTTGGGGTAGTCTGGGGTTCGAATGAGGGTCTTTGTGTATAGGGTTTCTAGGTAATTAATGATTTTGCACTGGCGGCCTGTGTGGCTAGTCAGGCCATGATCAGCGGGGCATTTTCCATCATCAAGCAATCGGTGGCGCTGGGGTGCTTCCTGCATGTGACTGTATGCCATACATCCGAGAAGGTGAGACCAGGAGGCGTGTAGTTGGGACTTTAGGGTTCCTACCTAGGGTTTTCTGGGTTATTTTTCCAATTCTGTGGCGCTGGCGGCCTGTGTGGATAGTCAGGCCATGATCAGCGGGGCATTTTCAATCATCAAGCAGTCGCTGGCGCTAGGGTGCTTCCCCCACGTAACGGCGTGCCACACATCGGAAATGGGGTGTGCTTTGGGGTAGTCTGGGGTTCGAATGAGGGTCTTTGTGTATAGGGTTTCTTGGTAATTAGTGATTTTGCACTGGCAGCCTGCGTGGCTAGTCAGGCCATGATCAGCGGCGTCTTTTCGATCATCAAGCAGTTGGTCGCGCTGGGGTGCTTCATGCATGTGACGGTGTGCCACACATCAGAAAAGGTGCAGTTCTATGTGGTGAAGATGGTGTAGGGTTTTTGCGTTCTACTATGACTGGCGGCCATGATATGGGCCTAGCATTTGGACAGCAAGTTTAATGTGCTATGTCCACAATATGTTTTCCAATATGCTGCTTGTGGCGTTCTCTGGACAAGGTGCGTGCCCTGTGCGTAATTGAAATCAATTTAAACTGAAGTAATTTGTCAAATCCTTTTGCGTGTGCCAGGCTGGATGGAGGGTACTGCGTAGGGCTGTTTTTACCCTGCTGCATTACACATCCGCACTGCTTGTTGACACTTGTGGACACTCAAAGCCACTGATCCATGCCCATGCCCCCCCCGCAGATGTCTGGCCAGATTTTGTGATATGCGTTTTTGTGTACTGATTTGTGCCCTTCCCCTTGCGCCCCTCAGATGTCTGGCCAGATCTACATCCCCGAGGTGAACTGGACGATGATGATAGCCACCGTGGCGGTGGTGGCTGGGTTCCAGACAACCACGGTGCTGGGCAACGCCTACGGTGCGCAAACCCTAAACCCTAAACCCTAATAAGGAATCATGCATACCATGCCAATCACGGTTACGATTTTGAATGTGGTTGTTAACTTAATAAATTGCGGTTGCGGTTGCACAGGATACAATTACAATGGCCAATGCCATTATACAGATGATCGTGCTGCTCACGACCATTCACAATCACAGACATAGCCTACTCCAGCTCAAGAATTTCGGAAAACCCTACACCCTCCCCTGCAGGTGTTGCTGTGTCTGCCATGATGCTTGGCACCACATTCCTGGTGACCCTGGCCATGCTGGTGGTGTGGGACGCCAAGCTGTGGATGGCGGCCGCGTTTTTCCTCCCCTTCCTGCTCATTGACGGCGTCTACCTGTCCTCCAACCTGGAGAAGATCCCTAAGGGTGCGCAGCTCTGATTTTCTAAACCCTGACCCAAAACCATCCTTGATGTAACCTGCTGTCCAATCCATGGAAGTCTCCAAACGGTTGTCCAAAACCCTGACCTAACCTAATTCCTGCATGGGGCTGGTTCACCATCTGTGTTGTGGCAGCGGTGTCCCAATACCCTAAACCCTAGAACCTTAATCCTAGCCTCGACACCCTTATGCTTGCCCAACCTGATTCCTTGCAGGTGGCTGGTTCACTATCTGTGTAGCGCTTGCGGTGTGCTTTGTCAGCTTTGTGTGGTGGTGGGGGGGCAGCCTCAAGCGCAGCGCAATCACGCGCCAGCAGGTGAGGGGTGGTGGTGGTGGCGGGGGTGGTGGTGGAGGTGGTGGTGGTGGTGGTGACGGTGGTGGTAACAGTGGCGATGTGCTTTGTGTGGTGGTGTGGTGCATGCATGCGCGCTGCCCCACAGGCTGTTGGGCGTGACGAACAAAGGGGTTGGAATTTAGGCTTCAAACAATTTGGCTGTCAGGTGTGCTGCCTGGTGGATACATCACGCCTCTACAGGACCAGGGCGCAACCCCCACACCACCCTCCCCAGCGACATCAACACCCCCCCTTCACCCCAACCCCGCCCCACGCGCACATTACTATTTTTCACCCCAAATAAGATCTGGCAAATTCCCACCCCAGGTGCGCCTGGAGGACCTCCTCTCCCTCACCCCATCCTCCACCGCCCGCACATCCATGGCCCCAGACACAACCCCCCTCCCCACCACCACCACCACCACCGCCACCAACAACAACAACACAGCCACCACCACGCCTCCTCCAGACGCGTTTGCTGAAATCAGCATCGCCAGCGTCAGCGAGGGGGGTGCGTTACTCGATGTGCAAAGCGGGGAGCGCCTGGCGGTCTTGCCTGGGGTGGCACTGGTTTACTCCGAGGCCCTGTTCCTTGCGCCCCCCTTGCTGCACAACCTGATTCGCCGCTGGGGGGGGCTGCCGCGCACAGTCATCATTGTGACCGTCCGCCAGGTAGGGGTTTGCCCCAATTTGAAGGGGATTTAAAGGGTTTACCTTGGTGTTTAGGGTAAATTATTGTTTGGGTTGTGCTGGTGTACTCCGAGGCCCTGTTCCTTGCATCCCCCTTGCTGCACAACCTCGCCCGCCGCTGGGGGGCCCTGCCCCGCACGGTCATCATCATGACTGTTCGCCTGGTAAGGGTTTACGGTTTGAAGGGGTCGGGACTGTGTCGGTGAAGTTTAGGGGTCTATTTTGCCATAAAGCCACAATGATCCCTCTTGTACCGCATGCGTGTGTGCACTCAGAATCCCCTGCCTGCTGCCAGGTGGCGGTCCCTCGCGTCTCCCCCGAGGAGTGTGCCCTGCTGCAGCGCACAGCCCTGCCCGGGGTGTACCGCTGCGTGGCTCGCTATGGCTACATGGATAGCATCGACCAGGGGGAGGAATGGGTGCAGGGGCTGGTGGAGAGGGTAGGTCATTAGCCTAGTACATGGATTGATTTGTCGATTATTTGCTTGGAAAAGGAGGGTATTGTACACTGTAATGCACCGCCACCTCCTCGACACGAACCACAGCCACATCCGCACGCATAGGGCGGGTGCAACATAGGATGCAAAAGGTGGCTGTGCATAGGTATGTACAATTACTGTCCTTCATTGTATAGGGATTGATGCAGTCACACATCTGAGATGTGACATCTCAGATGTGAAATCTGCACTCTCCAACTCACCTGTGGCTTAAACCTTTAAACTCTGTTGCTTAACCCCTAAACCTGTGGATTAACCTCTAAACCTGTGGATTATAAACCTAATCGCCATGCCACACCATGCCATGCCAACACCAGCCCCCCCTAACCACCCCCACCCCCCACCCCAGATCACTGCCGACAAGCCCATCTTTAGCCCCCACCTCACCCGCGCAATGGCCAGCGGGCGCCTGGCTTACGTCATCAACCGCCCTATTCTGCTGGCCGCCAAGGGTCCAAAAGGGCCCCTGGCGGGTGCGCGCGCATTCCTGCTGGAGGGGGTGTACGCCTGCATTGCGCGCTTCTCACGCCAGGTGAAGAAAAAGAGGGGGGTTTCTGGCAAAGTTGGGGTGTTTCACTGTCGTAGAATTGCATGCGGTTCAGCAAAGCAGCGCTGCGTACAGCCTTGAAACCCTAAACCCTAAACTGTGAGCTCTGTATCCGAAAATATATCAATTTGGTCAGCAGCACAGCCACTGTAGTGAGCAGGGAAATGCGCACCGACCCACCCACCCACACCGCACCCCTGCAGGCCTGGGAGGAGTGGCGCATCCCCTACACCCACCTGTTTGAGGTGGGCACCGTGGTGGAGGCGTGAGGGGGAGCAATGGGCGAGGGTGAAGGGGAGGAAAATCAAAGAGGCATGAGGGGGGAGCCATGGGCGAGGAAAATGGGGGGGGAGGGAAAACAGAGATTCGGAGGCCGTCAAGGCGCCTGCTGGTTCAGTGGGTGCGCATGCCAGGGGGTGCTTGGGCTTCAGTGGAAATCATGCGCTATATTTGGAGCAAGGGTAATGAGATTATAATAGACTTACTATTATCTTGTTACCCTTGCTCTGGAGCTAGTTGCGTCGTTCAGTGAAGCCTGGCGATCAGCCAGCCATGGTGCTGCCTTGAGCTGCCCTTTCATCTAAGGGGTTGGACCTCACGTGGGAGTGCTGGGTGAAGGCCGCACACCAGGAGGTGCCGAAGCACATCCCAAGGGGTGCCCTGGGCGGTGATCTAGTGAGGTATCCATGCGTCAGCTGGCCATGTTGCTGGCAGCATCGTGCCCTAGAGGCCTCTGAGACTCTCCAGCATGGGGTTCGGTGGGCAGCTAGCGGGTGGGGCGTGGGTTCCAGTGTGTCGGGAGCGCATGGGGCAAGCGTGGCGTATATGCAATGGGCTTGGAATGTGGATTTGTACCTGTAGTTGTAGCATATTGCGTGCCCCCTCCCCCTCAGTGCTGCAACCCATACCCCCAGGCTAGGTGGCCACAGAGTTGTCTGGTAACAGGCGCTGGATGGCGGTACTTGGTATAAGAAAATTCCATAGTTTTACAATTTCCTTTGTCTTGACTAGTGCTTTTGTTCCATGCATGCCTGGTGTGTTTTCCCTGGGCTTCCACTATTTTATGTCACTTTCCAAATAGTGCAAGCACGGAAAATATGCCGTGTGTCGCTTTTCAATTGTGCACGGTGCGGATAATATGCCGTGCCCTTCAGTACGTAGTTTGAACAGTGCCTCTATACTATAGTACATCGGATGTATCGTTGAGTTGGCAGTTGGTCAACGCCATTAGCTTTCCTGCAGCTTGATTTTCTATCTATTTTGGTGTACACATATGATGTGCAAGTGGTGCGCAGTGCCACTTGTACTGAAGGCTTGAACAGAGGTTGACCCATGACTATGCGTTGACAAACGCATCCACGCCTTGAGGCTTCCCCAACCTGACTTGGTTTGTTGCGAGTGTATGATGTATGGTGTGCGATGCCACTTACTGAAGGCTTAAACGTCGGGTGCCATGTCATTGCTTTGGCAAACGGCCGTTGAGGCTCCTAACAACTGACATTCTATGTAAATTAAGGTAAACGTTGAGTCAAATGTTGTGTACGGTAATTGGGGAAGTACAGGTCTCGGGGGGGTGACACTGTCATACTACCACAGTTGACAGTGGGCTATGCTATGCTATGTCGCTTAAGCATGTCCGAGTCCTTGCTCAGGAAGGGGACAGGTTCACTATAAGGAGTGGTGGTGCTTCAACTATAGAGTGGTGCATTGTGAGTCAACTCGGGGAGAATGATGCTTGTGGCTTAACCCTTGCTTGCATGGTTCCCACACTTGACAGTGGGAAACTTGCTTAAGCAAGTCCTTCTCAGAAGGGTGGCGCACCAACTACTTGGAGAAGTGGTGCATCAACAACAGAGTGGTGCATCAACCCGGGGAGAACGATGCTTGTGACTGTAGTGTTGGCGCCCTCAGTCATGCACTCCTGGCTGTACCCCCGCCCACTAAGGCTTGAGAACACCATGTGGAGAGAGAAGCCTGCTCTGAAGTCCCTGTGCACCCAATAGGCAGTGTTTCTTGCAGCTATGAATACCTCAACACCGAGCTTGCAGCTCAAGGGGACAATCCTTGGGACAGGGTTCACCATCACCAACTCACTCGTAACCCTCCAAGTCACCACCAAGCTCTGCTCGTAGCTGGCTACAACGGCAAAGCGGGCGGTCGTGCAACCAACTCAACTCGAAAACACGAGGTGAGAGGCGCGTGGTAGCACTTGGTCGGTGTCAGGACTGAGTCTTGCAACACCAGTGTGGCATGCACTAGGACATGATGCAAATGCCGTTGACCACGACCGTGAACGTGGGCGCCCAGTGGAATGAACCCAATTGGGTCACACTGGGCAGCAAGCTAAGAAGTAGTTGACGGTGGAACGGTTCCTTTCATCAACGGGGCACTGTATGGACCACACACCTCAGCAGGTGGGCGGGGAAGGACGAACCATCGTCACGATGTTCACCATAAAGTTGGGGCACAACACATCCACGAGTTGGTGCCTCGCTGTACGACTTCGATGGGTCGCGATCTGCTGCAAGCTGCACGATAGGGACGGTGGAAGGCGTTCTAAAAGCTCCCAGTGCCCAAATTGACCGGCAAAACACTGTGGGGGGCAAGACATGCAGTGGTACATGTGCAGGTCCTGGAGGCTTGAGTTCACGCGTTTCCCATTACTTTTGGGCCCAAACCCGCAAACTTACTGTACCTGCGCTCCATAAATGAGACAGCGCCACCTGGCACTTCACACCGGCTCAACTGTTGCCACCTGGATCCCATGGATCCAGGTGGCCGCATGGGATCCAGGTGGCACAATGTGCATGCATGCATCTGCCAAAACGTTCACAACGCGGGCTACTTGTGCGGGTCAACAAGACGGTTGTTGACGAAAGAATACTTTCTATCTCCTTATCAGTGTGTGTTAACGCGGTCGCGACCGGCTGACGTTGGTGTTTTTGACCGCCATTGGCACATTTTGGTCATCTTGGTCCGCTCAGTCTGAAGGGTTTGTCGGGCGTGGATGTGGTAAGTCTGCCGCAGACCCACAAAATTATTTCGATAGGAGGACCGTCAGCTGGTTGCAGGTATGGCTGCGGTGGGTTGGGAAGGAACGACACTCCACATGCATGCATACGCCATTGAGACATGGCACAACCCCCGTTCGCCAATACCGTTAGACTTTGTAGCTGTGATTCTTGCCCCAGACCCATCAACCAGTTGCATCTATCCCTCCGGTAGCTGGCAGAGCAATCTCGGGGTGCCACCTTGCAATTGCACGTGCATGGAGACATGGCATCACCCCACCATTCCAGCCCCATGTGTCCACCAACCATATCCACACCCTTACCACCGCCCACATTACACACCCAGGTGGCAGCACCCACCTCATACCCACCCACTCCAATGACACCCACCTAGCTATCGCTGTATACTGCAGTGAATGAGGTGCATGCAGCGAGCCTCGTCATCATCCACGTGAGCTGAGATGGCAGAAACTGGCTCGGCCTCTGGAGGCTCCACCCGCTATGTGCAGCTGGAGCTACTGGGCGTGGGGAGCTACGGGGAGGTGAGCACACCAAATGTAATCCACACCTACCAGGTCAGGTTTGGTACGCCACTCATGCAGCTTTAGGCGGAGGGAGCACCTGGGAGTTATTGGATACATACCAAAGTCTCTTAGTGTAGGAGTATGCTTGGGCCCCTGGAGGGTCCACCCGCTGTGTGGAGCTGTTTGTGGGGAGGTCAGAAACACCAAGCAAAAAATAAAAGCACTTTTTACCTTAACCTGACACCCGACACTTCGAGATGTACAGTGGGGGGACACCCAGTGGCAGTCACCTGTTCCTTGTTCCATGATTACACTATGGGGGTACAGGGCATGCCTTGCCAATGTCAGCAGTGGCGCTGAAACATGCCTGCCTACCGTCTACCTCTAAATTACCACCCTTATTCTGTCTGCCAAAGCCTGGTTCCACCATCGCACTGCAGGTATACAAGGGGTGGGACACCCAGTCAGAGTCTGCAGTGGCGCTGAAGCATGTGGACACTGACAAGCTGGTAGAGAGGGAGCTGCAGGCGCACCAGATAGGGCACAACAACATCGTCAGGGTACTTGATACCTACACAGAGGTAAGGGTTTAGGGTTAATGTTTGGGGTACTGAATACCTACCCAGAGGTATGATCATGCCAACAAGACAAGGATGTGCTCTCAGAGCTTGAAACTCGTTGCTGTATGTGAATCTAGGCAGCCGGTGTTCACGTTGCAAAGGTGTGGCAATTATGGTTGAGTGCTGGTAGAGAGGGAGCTGCAGGCGCACCAGATAGGGCACAGGAACATTGTCCAGGTGCTTGACACCTACACAGAGGTAAGGGTTTAGGGTTTTGGGTCCTGGACACCTGCGCCAAGGTAGCGGTGCTAATTTATGCAAAGAAATACAATACACCATTATGAAGGCATGGATTTGGTAACACATGCAAAAGACGTTTGCAGGAAAAACCCTGGCTTTAGCCGTGCGCGATCGACCTGAGTACCCTACACCTTCAGCATCCTGCGGCACAATTGCAGAGAGGGTTGGGGCTCAGGCGGGGAGATTACCATACCAGAAAGCAGGCAAAAGCCTGAACGGTCACATCCTGCTTTTGCAGGACTTTGCTTCTGTGTTGGTGCTGGAGCTGTGCGAGACAGACCTGGTCACGGTGCTGCGGCGCAAGGGGGGTACAGGCTGCAGCGGGGAGGTCACCGCCCTGGTCATTGCCCAGCTGCTCAGTGCGGTGGCGGCCTGCCACAAATCAGGTAATGCGTGTGTAGGGCAAAACCCTAACCCCTCAACCAAACCCCTAAAGCCTTTCATCACAGCCACCACCCCATGCCCAGCTCTCATTGTGGCTTGGGGTTTTTCTCATTGTGGCTTAGGGTTTTTCTCATCCTGCCTCAGTCTAGGTATGTGCACCGACACCATGCACCCAGACATGTGCAGCGCATCATTTGTGCAAGGGCTCCACACAAAGACAAAATCCCTGACAAAATCCCTGACAAACTTCCATCTCCAGGCCTCATGCACCGGGATATCACGCCAGCAAACATCCTCTTGACCGCTGACGCCACCGTCAAGCTGGCAGACTTTGGGCACAGCTGCGCCGCACGGGAGGGGGAGGGGGAAGGGGGTGCGCACACGCCAGCGGTGGGCACCAGGTGGGTCATGATACGTATGTACAGTATAGGATGTACAGTATCAACAGTGAATTATAATATCTGTTGTCATGTTTATTGCGCATTGAAACCTGTTTGCGTGGGAGTGGGGAACGATGTACTTTTGTACCCTTGTGTTGCAAACTCCAAATATCCTACAAGTAAGAAAATAAACTGTTGAATAAAATAAAAAATAAAGCAAGATTTATTCCTTCTTTCTACTTGGTACCAGGTGGTACAAGGCCCCTGAGCTTCTGTATGGGTCCACCAGCTACAGCCCTGCGGTGGACATGTGGGCGGTGGGGTGCGTCATGGCGCACATGCTGGGTGGGTGCGGCTGGGGTGGTGGGGGTGGGGTGGGACTGTGGGTGGGGGTGGGGTGGGGTGGGGTTGTGTACCCCTGTGGGTGTGTTTGAGAGTGTGGGTGGTTGGCTGGCTGGTGGCTGGCTGGGTGGGTGGGTGACATGCTGGGTGGATGTGGCTGCGTGCAAATACATACATAAGAACATGAAAATAGGCAAGTGCTTGAGGTTGTGCAGGACCTTGGCATTGCTATTGCTTACAAGGTAGATGGCCAGTTGTATAGGGCCTC